>JANIJG010023780.1:0-13393 GCA_024611175.1 Megaceryle torquata
TCAAAGGCTTTGCTCAGGTCCAGGTAAATGACATCGGTTGCTCTTCCCCTGTCTATTGATGTTGTGACCTTCTCATAAAATGCCACCAGGTTAGTCAGGCATGATTTGCCCTTGGTGAAGCTATGGTGATTGTAGCCAATCACTTCATCATTATTCACCTGCCTCAGTAGTGCCTCCAGGAGGATCCACTCCATGATCTTACCAGCACAGAAGTGAGACTGACTGGCCTATAGTTCCCAGGTTCATCTGCCTTCACCTTTTTGAATATGGGGGTTACAGTTCCCCTTTTCCAGTCAGGTGGGGACTTCACCAGATTGACATGACTTTGGCAGTGGTTCTGCAGTTCTGTGGTCCTGTGGTTCTGAAACACGCATCAAATACCACTTCTTTAGTTCTTCTGTTATTTGAACTGGGTAACATAAAAGAAGTTTCTAAAATACAACACATTATTCTTGAGAAGTCAAAGATAAGCAGAATTCCAGACAAAGAAGCAGCAAGAAACCCCAGGTTTCCTGTTTTACTCTTATCTTACTTCAGTTTAGACCTTATGTATGGTTTCTCTTAAATGGTTATAATTTCTGACTGTCTGGAGCAATAGTCAAATATTAATTATAATATGCAATCAATAAGTTAAAAGGATATAATTATGCAGATGCTTATTTTTCTTAATGCTTACATGAAATCATTACATCATTGAGAGGTGCTGGATGCTGGTTTGCCTCCTTTAAGTCAATGAAGATCCTCTAAAAGTCAAAATCTTTTACCTTAGTGATTAAGAGAGTCTGTAGAGTGGAATTTTCAAAATCTCCAGAATTATTTTAGTGCACAAAGCTGATGGATCATTTTAACTATTTACAAATAAACTTCTTGATACTTTGTATTAAATGCTGGGGTTTTTTTAATGCTCCACCTACATAGCTGATCTAGTATTTTAACACTCAAAATTTATTTTCATTTAGACTAGTCATTTTCATTTTAACATTTTTATAAAGAAAAATGTTTGGTTAGATTTCTGGGTAAAGCGAAAATTGAAAGCTCAAGTTATGCAGGTCAAGAAGCAGAAAGGAGGATTAGCTTATACTCCTGCTCATTTTTAGAATGCTTTACACTCCTAACATGGGATAGAACAGCATTCATAAGCCTCACACTAATCACGCAGGTGGTAACGTGTGCATGTGATCTGTTTCTGTTACATTTCTCATTTTTGTTAAATTGCAACAATGGTGCCGGAAACTCCAGACATCCTGCTTTCATCATGCACGTTTAAGGTTTCACAACTGTGGAAGTGGTCAAAAACATCATGACAAGTGGTGTAAAACTCCCCAATCTATTCTCCTGCTTCCATTTTCATTAAGGAGTCTGTCTCTCTGCCTTTCTGCTCCAGGTAGAATTACTGGTATTTCTGCATCAACTAAATAAATAGCTGCTGCTATAGAGGATCCTTTCTCTTGGCCTCAGTTACACCACTTACAACATTGGTTATGTGTTAGAGAATTTGCCCTAGACAATAGCAACAGTCCAGCAAAGCACTGCCCTACTAGGATAACACAGAATTGCTGTTCTCCAGAGAAATGAAGTGACAAATAGACCCATGGGAGGCACACAGCAGTAGGCAGGTGGCCAGTTTCTCACATAATAAAACATGTACTCCCTCCTCAGCTAACCAGGTCTTCCTGACATCTATTTTCCTCTGTAGGAATGACTGTTCACCTCAGACAAGGGTAGTTTCTACCACTGTGTCCCTCTCTGCAAGGGAGATATATAAAATATATTTTCCTGAAGACTCATTCTATTGTGCAGTCTCTAAATCTGAGTGCTAATGTATGGTTTTCCTCATGCTATATATCTGGAGAAGAAATGAAGAAGAAAGGATATTATTCCAGAAATGAAAATAAAACATTAATGCCAGAAAAATGAGTGGAAGATAATATCTTCTGAGATGTAGCCTTTGTCAAGAGGTCCTTCTAGTTTGGTGACTTAGAGCTCCAAGGCCAAGCAATCACTTTGGGAAGGTGGCATGGAAGGCAACACCATGACACCCTAGCTGAGGTGCCAACCTCCAGCACAAGTACTTGCTTCTTTTGGATGAGAGCATAATTTGCCAGCTTTAAGATGTAGGTTCACTTGCTGGTTTGCTTTCTTCACATTCTGGTAGGGAACAGAAGTTAAAGCGTGTTCACAAACCTGCTGTTGAACACAGATGCCCAAACCAAAAGACAACCCCAAAGCAGTAGAACATTTTATTCAGTTCTATGTTTCAATCCTGAACCTGGTGTAATCAGAAGTTAAAAACTGTCTATCCAAAAGAAGAATTCTAATGAAAAGAGTTCTAAAAAAGCAGCTGAATTTTCTTCAATAACAGTAAAAAGAATTTGTCACTTTTTAGGGGCAGCCCCTTAGACCTATAACAGACACTCTCTGTCAACCCACATCCCTCCCCAAATGGGAAGAGAAAGGGAATAAGGGAGAGAGTCTTAGCAATTAGAAAAGTAAACCAGAACAGCTTTAGTGAAAATGAAAATACAAGTAATAAAACTTAATATATCCAAATATATCCAAACCCAACATAATGGCAATATGTCACCATCACCACTGATGTTGTGGAGCAGGCACTGGGAAAGTCCCAGACTGGGCCCAGCAGCAGACAGGAGCTGTGTTCAGGAGCTGGATTCTGGTACCAGATTCAGGAACACACAGATCAGGATCGAAGGCAGAAAGGACAGAGACCCCCTTGGATGCTGTAAGAAGCCAGAAGAGGACCTGAACAGAGCAGAGCAGGGCAAAACAGGGACAGACCCTCAGCTTTATACTGCATATGTATATGGGATGGAATCCCTCATTTGCCAGTTTAGGGTCACCTGTCCTGGCTGCTCCTCCCTGCAGGTGCAGCTTTTCACTTTCTGCACCACAATGTGGCACACAAGATCCAGCAGTGGCCTTGGTCTGCACACGATCCTCAGTGCTAACTCTAACCCTGGGGTGTTCTCACTGCCAGCAGCAGACACTGCCTGTGAGAACAGGCTGCTGACTTCAGACAGCGCAGTGACTTAGAAGAACTGAGCTGAAAAGTAAAATCATTGCACAGAATTACTTCTGTTCTCACTTAAACCAGGACATTCCACCCCTTATTCCATGCCATTTACATCAGACCCATCACTAGGTAATCATTTCTTTCTACAGAAAAGTTTATTTAGTTCATGATCGTGGATCTCCATCTATCCTAACAGTCTTTCAGGCCAGGAAAGATGGAATTCATCACAGTTTGTGCCCACAGGTTGCAGGTTCATCTGAGGAGGTTACTGGATGCCACCTAATGAAGCTAGCTGCTGCCACCACCACACTGTTATCCTAAAAGACACTCTTTGAACACTGGTAGTATTATGCAATTAATATACAGCTTTAAACCAAATATTCTCACACAGAGTTAAATTTCCTTGAGTTACACGTTGTACTTTACCATCTTTCATCATCACCCACCATAAGTACTTCCAGGTCCTTGAGTGAAAGCAATCCCGCAAATGACTTTGCCTTTGCCCGAAGCAGGAAACACCCACACGGTTTACCCAACAGATTCCTTTCTTACACCACAGGGACCTTATGCCCTTCTGCTGCGTGTAAAGGGTCTGACTGAGCAGGACCAGCTCAATTGATGGAGTCCCATTGTCAGACTCAATTCTTTCTGGAGTGCTGTGTTGCCATGGGATCTGCTTTTCAAGGCGCAGGATGGTATTCTGGGAAGAGGCGTAAGGCACTGCATATGTTTCCAGCCATCCGGTGGTTGCTTCCACCATTGTAAGCACATAGTGCTTACCCTGTCAAGTTTAAGGAAGTGTGATGTAATCAACATGCCAGGCCTTCCCATACTTGGACCATTGTCCCCCATACCACAAAGGTTTTAACTGTTTTGCTTGTTTGATTGTGGCACATGTTTCACAGTCGTGGATAACCTGTGCAATAGCGTCCAGAGTTAAATCCACCCCTCGGTCATGCACCCATCTGTATGTTGCACCTCTACCCTGATGTCCTGAAGTATCATGAGCCCAACAAGCTAAAACTAGTTCACCTTTATGTTCCTAGTCTAAATCTGTTTGGAACACTTTAGCAACCTGATCCACTTGCTGATTGTTTTGATGTTCTTCAGTGGCTTGACTCTTAGGTATGTGGGCATTCATGTGATGGACTTCTACAACTAGTCTCAAGCCTAGCAACAATGTCTTGCCACAGTGTAGCAGCCCAAATGGGTTTACCTCTGCACTGACAGTTATTCTGCTTCCACTGTTTTAACCACCCCCATAAGGCATTTGCTGACATCCATAGGTCAGTGTAGAGATAGACCACTGGCCAGTTTTGTTGTTCAGCAATGTCTAAAGCCAGAGGGATGGCTTTTACTTCTGCAAACTGACTTGATTCACCTTCTTCCTCATCTGCTTCTGTCACTTGTCGTGTGTGACTCCAAACAGCATCTTTCCACTTCTGATGGTTTCCTACAAGATGGCAAGATCCATCAGTAAACAGAGAATATTGCTCATCATTATCTGATAACTGATTATAGGGTGGGGCTTCTTCAGCACATGTCACCACCTGTTCTGGTGGCATTCCAAAGTCTTTACCTTCTGGCCAATCCATGAACACTTCTAAGATTCCTGGATGACTGAGATTCCCTATTGGAGCTCTCTGTGTGATTAATGCAGCCCACTTACTCCATGTAGCATCAGCTGCACAATGAGTGGAAGGGAACTTACCCCTGAACACCCAGCCTTGGACTGGTAGCTGTGGTACCAGGAAGAGCTGTGCTTCACTACCAATCACTTTCAAAGCAGCTCAAACTTTTTCATATGCTGCCAATATTTCCTTTTCTGTTGGAGTGTAGTTGGCCTCTGAGCCTTTGTATCCTTGACTCCAAAATCCTAGGGGTTGACCTTTGGCACTTTCTGTCAGAGGCTCTAGGTAGGACCACTATTCCTGGCTACAGTATAGAGCACATGTTTAGCATCTTGTTCTTTTCAGACTGGCCCAAGGGCTACTGCATGTATGATCTTGTGCTTGATCTTTTCAAAAGCCTGGGTTTGTTCAGGACCCTAATTAAAATTGTTTCTCTTTTGAGTCACTTCATAGAGAGGTTTTACAATCTGACTACAACCAGGAATGTGAATTCTCAAGAAACCCACAGTGTTTCCTTTTTGTTAGTTGGTGGGGACATGGCTGTTATTTTGTTAACCACAACCATCAGGATCTGTTGATGTCCATCCTGCCATTTGATTCCCAAAAACCGGATCTCTCATGCAGGTCCCTTGACCTTGCTTCTTTTTATAGCAAAACCAGCATTTAAAAGAATTTAAATTCTTTTCTTATCTTTCTCAAAAACTTCTGCTGCTGTGTTACCCCACACAATGATGTCATCAATCTATTGCAGGTGTTCTGGAGCTCCACCTTTCTCTAGTGGAGTATGGATCAGTCCATGGCAAATGGTAGGGCTGTGTTTCCACCCCTGGGGCAGTTGATTTCAGGTGTATTGGACACCTCTCCAGGTGAAAGCAAACTGTGGCCTACACTCAGATGCTATAGGAACAGAGAAAAATGAATTAGCAATCTCAGTGATAGCATACCACTGATCTGCCTTCAACTCCAGTTCGTACTGGAGTTCTAACATGTCCAGTATGGCAGCACTTATCGCTGGTGTAACTTCATTCAGGCCACAATAATTCACTGTTAACCTCCCTTCCCCATTAGATTTTTGCACTGGCCATATAGGACTATAAAGGGTGAGCAAGTTTTGCTAACCACCATTTGATCCTCTAGCTGACAAATCAGCTTCTGGACAGGAGCTACAGAGTCTCAGTTGGTGCGATACTGTCGCTGATGCACGGTTTCAGTAGCAACTGGTGCCTTTTGATCCTCAACTCTCATCTTCCCCACAGGAGCAGACTCCTCTGAAAGTTTAGGCAGGACAGCCAGCTGTTCCTTGTCCTCAGTCTCTACAGCTACTATACCAAAGACCTATCAATACTCTTTTGGGTCCTTATAATACCCCTTCTTGAGGACGTCTATGCCAAGGATGCACAGAGCATCTGGACCAGTCACTATAAAGTGCTCTTCCATTTATTCCCAGCTAGGCTCACTTCAGCCTCTAGTACAGGCAGTTCTTGAGATCCAGTAATGGCAACAGATTCAGTCTCTTTATGATTTGATGGCAATAGGGTGCACTGTGCACCAGTATCTACTATGGCTCTATACTTCTGTGGCTCTAATGTGCCAGGCCATCAAATGCACACAGTCAAATAAACTCTGTTATCCCTCTCCTCCACCTGGATGGAGGCAGGACCCCTCTAATTCTGAGGGCAGTACCCACAATTGGCAACTGGGTTTGTGTAGTACACCAGGTTCACATGGCTTACCTGGTTTACAGGGTATACACAGGCAGAGTGTGTGCAGTTCACAGAATTTACACAGTTCACAGGATTTGTATGGACTACATGAATCACATTTTCATTCCCCCTACTCATATTTTGATCTGAGGTCCATGTCCTTGGACCAGAAGAATGCTCATAGAGGACTGGAGCAGCCTCCCTTCTGGAAGAATTCTCTCTTCTCTTTGTTTTGCCTTGAGAGCAGAGTACTCATGCCTGTAGAGCAGAGGTAGGTTTTCCATACCATCTGCTCATTTTATCTCCAAACCCATGCAGAAGACACTACAGGGTACTCTGAACAAACTTCCACGACACATGTTGCTGGCATAGGATTGCATCAGGGTTTACTACTCATCTGTCACCATAAATCAGCTGTCGTACAGCCAATACTCTCAGGTACTTAATACCATGTAATTCCACAGTGGTCCATTTGCTTGGGTGGCATTTGATGTTCTCACTCAAACCAGGATAGAATTATATACCAGTCAGGGATGGCAGAAGTAAGACAAAGAGGAAGAAAGAGAATATAGAAGTAAGTGAAAGAGGAACATTTTCTTGGCAGTACTGTGAAGGAGGAAGCCTAGATGTATCTTGATATCTCTGCTGGTTAAGTTTTGTCTGCCTATCCTGGTTTAAGTGAGTACAGAATGAATTCTGTTCAGTGATTTCACTTTTCAGCTCAGTTTTTTGAAATAACTGCACTGTCTGAAGTTAGCAGCTTGTTTTCAGTGTCTGCTGCTGGCAGTGAGAACACCCTGTGTTTAGAATCAGTACCAAGGATTGGTGTGCAGACCAAGCTCATTGTTGGATCTTGTGTGCCATGTTGGGGTACAGAATGTAAAAGGCTACACCTGCAGGAAGAAGCAGCCAGGACAGGTGACCCTAAGCTGACCAACGAGGGATTCCATCCTATATACGTCATATTCAGTATAAAGCTGAGGGATCACGAGGATCAAGTTCTTCTTCCTCTTCTTCTCCAATGACCAGAATCCGAGAAGGACTCTGTCCATTCAGCCTTTGATCCTGATCAGTGTGTTACTGAATCCAATTCCAGAATCCAGCTTCCTGTCTGTTGCTGGGTCCAGCCTGGGCCCTCCCTACGCGCTGCTGCCCAGCCGCAGGGGTGCCGGGGATGTCTTGTTCTTGATGGGGCGGAGGTGTTTGTTTTTGGGGCCGAATGTTGATACTGGTTTTCTATATATTTGTATATATTCCATTTTTATTATTATCATGAAAGCTGTTCTAGTTGCCTTTTCTAATCACTACGTCTCACCCTTATTCCCTTTCTCTTCCCCTTTGGGGAGGGAAGGGGGTTAACAGAGAGAGTCTATTATAGGTCTAAGAGACCACCCTGCCCTAAACTGTGACACTGCTAATACAAGGAAACCTCACAAAAGAGTAGATTTTCTTCCTAGCTTACTAGCTGCAAATGCTGGATCTCTTTCTACCTTGCTGTTCTGACACCTTTCTTTTTGCCAGCTATGACAGAAGAAATAACATATGCTAATCTGAAATTTGAAAACAGCCATGAACTGTGTAATATCACAGAGCCTGAAGATACTAAGGAAAAAGGTGTGGTATCCATGAAGCTTTTATGATTTATTCTTCCTAAAGTAAATGGAACAGGAAATACTTTAAATTATGTGCTCAAGGGGACTTTGTTAGCTATGTTACTATCAGAAAAGTTATACTAGTTATAAAGGTTTCTTGTTGCTGTCATTTCTGCCTGAATTTTTTAGAGTTTGAAATGTATACCCAAACTACTGATCTTACTCTTCCATGGAAAAGCATATTGCTGAGTGTTACACTAATTGTCGAAGCCTCAAATGCAAGCTAGCAAATTTTTTTTAAGTGTCTCCGTTCCATTTAATTTCTCCATGCATTTGCATTCAAGCTTAGAACTGAATAAGCTTTAACTGACTCACTTTATTCCATTTCTGAAGTTCTATACCTTAATTAAAGACACTGATCTTTGAAATGGCTGTATCTGCTAAAGGGCTGAATGCATTTTAAATGCTCTATTTTAAACAGTGATTTTAAAGTAATTTTGTTTAATTTGTGATAAATTGAGCTCTAGATTTGTGTGGTGCAACTCATGGGTAAAAAGAACATAGAAAGTGATAGATGTTTGTGGGGTTAGGCTCTGGAGCAGAGGTTTACAAACAAGAGAATAACTTCGTGATTGAAACACCCTGAGAAATTCTATATGAACAAGTGGTGGTTTTAAACACTGTTATGTTTTTTGAACGTAAGTTCTGGTTTTTTGAACATTGTTGTTTTAAGTTACGGTTTTAAGCATTGCCAAGGTATATGCAGGGGCTAAGAGGGGGAAAAAAAACCAACAAAACCTAAAAATCTGAACTGTCTTTGCATTAAGCTCAGAGCTTCTTTTCTTTTAACATCCAATCACACCAACATGCTCACACAACTCCAGATGTCCTGTTTCTACATCCCAGGATAGAAAAAGTGTGGGGTTTTTTTATTGAGAAAACACCATTCTGAGAGGGCACAGCACAGCCTGTGCATTATTTCACAAACATCAAATTGAAAAAATCATAATGAATAAATGTAACTGTTCTAGCACAACAGGAGTACTGTACAGGAAGGGGGACTCAGCCCAAAGCTCCTTCAGCTGTGCTAGATGTAGAGAAGCAGTGTGAGGTTACAAAGTATGGCAGAGGGAACCATTCATTACCTAAAGAAACTCTTGAGGAAATACATTAATTAAAACAGCCAAAGATAAAGCTACTGCTTGTTCTATATTGCTGCCCAAAAGTTGGGGTTTTTATTTGTTTATAAAATCTCAGTTTCAATCTACAAAGTCTCTTCTCATCTAAAAGCTCCAGGAAATGTTGACCCTAATGCTGCCATTCTTCAGCTTAGGGCTGTGACTTTGTAGGGGTGGGAACAATTTCTGTTTCCCATTTAGCTCCTATTTGTATAAGCCTATTTAGCAGCCTGCCACAGAGAGTCCCATTTCTGCTACTGAAGTTCTCCAGGCACCTAATATTCAGCTTCAGAGCACATGCAGAAGCACTTTGACCTTAAAAAATCCATATGTCCCAGCATTTAATGTATCCTTAAGTCATGTTTGGATCTACAATGTATGTGATTCTCCTGTGCAGGCTTTATCTCTGAGTATATCTGTTGTATGCCTCTGAGATCAGACTTTGGAAATTAATGCAGAAGGCAGATGAAGGGCTTTCTGTTTCTGGTTTATGCAACACTGAGCAGCTAGAGTACTTCCTTAGGCTGGGATTGCATTCTGTGTTGAAATGCAAGTGTGGGGAGAGTGGCCTTAACAAGGGTTTTGTCAGTGTCTCTTAGGGCATTGTCATTTTTAAAGCTGAGGAAGTTATGGGCTGGATGGTGGACTGTTAGGTGGATTGAAAACTGTCTGGACTACCAGGCTCAAAGGGGACTAACTAATGGCTCATCATCTCTTTGGTGATAGAGTCCCTCGGGGATCCCTCAGAGGTTAATATTCAGCCCATATTGTTTGATACCTTCAGCAAGGACCTGAACAATTACACAAATGGTGTCTTCAGCAAATTTATAATGATACTAAATTAGGGGCAGTGGCGGATGCTACCAAGTGGGAGAGCTTCAAAACAGAGAAACCTTGAGAAACTTGAGGACTAGATGAGCAGAAACCCCATGAAGCTCCACAAGTTGTTGTGTGCCAACGCTGGCTGTGGAGGCTGAAAAGGACCTGAGGTTTATGGTAAATGGGAGAATGAATATAAGCCAGCAGTGATCTTTGTCCCAGTTCACAACAATCTTGTTTCACCTGAATATTCATTAACTTGAGTTTCTATAGAGCGAGATCAAGTTTCTATAGGGTGAAATCTTGTACAAGCAATCCTTATGCTCAGGATTCCTTCACCGTAGAACAAGACCACAGGTTATTTGTAAGAGAGGCACACTGCATAGTTTCCTTCAGCCTAACACTCTAAATTTCTCCACAAAGTCCATATAGTGCTAACCATAATATTTGCCTGAGATTTAGTGCTTTCCTGACAAACTGAATGCTTTTTCACCTTCCTGTGGTGCATCTTACAAGGGCACGTGGAGAGGGACTTTTCACAAGGGCATGTGGTGATAGGACACCACATAGGTGATGGCTTTAAACTGAAAGCAGGTAGATTTAGATTTGATGTAAGGAAGGAAATCTTCACCATGAGGGTGGTGAGGCACTGGAACAGGTTGCCCAGGCAGGTTGTTAGTGCCCCATCCCTTGAAGCATTCAACGTCAGGTTGGATGGGGCTTTCAGCAATATGGTTGAGTGGGAGGTGTCCCTGTCCATGGAAGGAGGGTTGGATCCAGATGATCTTTAAGGTCCCTTCCAAGTCAAGCCATTCTATGATTCAATGAACCTTCTAGCTCCAATGAGCAGGGTCTCATTTGGATGAACCATATGCTTAAAATTTCTTTTGCTCAGGAAAAGATTGTTCCTTTTTCTTCTCATTGAATGCTCACTTCTGTATCTAGACTGTAACTCTTATTACAGAAGAATTCTCTGTGAATTCCTAGCTGGAAATCTCTACCATGATGTACCAGAGGAGTTTATTGTAGCACTCAAATTAACCAGACTACCACAGATATATGCCACACATCACACATGACCACAACCATGCAGTGCATATTTGGTTTCAGCTTTGAGCAATCAACTTTCTATATCTTGTTTTCTCAATATCTTTCTTGACACAGCCTATGGCATTTGAAAGGACCAAGACTATCCACATTGTCCACAGAGCTGTTGTGATTTCACACTCTCTTACTGTGTTTGGGCAGCTTTTGCTCTGAGCAGAGAGTCTGAAGCAGGAATATACAAACATAGCGTAAAAGCAATTATTTTTTGACCAATGAACCACAAAGATGGCTGCAGTTTAATGAGGATAATGTGTTCACCATTCTCTTAGTACTGTACCTCCATTACATGACTGAATTCCCCGCAGGGCCTCCTACTTCATCATGCTCTTCCTGGCCAGTAGTCCTGATTTTGTTGACTCTGTGCCTGGTATTGCTGACGGCACTGGTAGTCCTGGCAGTTTTACGTAAGTAATAATGCATTTCTGTTTGCTGGGGGGCTCAAGCTACTGAATAACAACAGAGTAACATCTCCTTCAGGTGCAGTTTCTGGTTCAGCTTAGACCAGGAAACCCAGCAATCCAGATTTTCTCTTGCCACAGCACCTTTGTACTCTTCTCAATATGATGAGGCTAGAAATGAGCAACATGAAGGGGAGCTGGAAAAGGGTGGAGTAGGAGATTTCCTGCTTGCTCTGGCTGCTGTTGGCTGGTCTCTGAAAAACTGTGTCTATAATCCTGCTGTACTGACCAACAACAATCAAGTGAAATCCCCTTTGTTGATGCTGAATCTGAAGGGAAGGGAAAAGTTTTGTGTCACAGTAAACAGGTTGTGCCCATCACTTCTCACCCACAATGATTCTGCTGTGATCTGGAACTGCAGTTCATGGGTTTAGGAAAATAACACAGACTGGAAAACAATGTAAGAGAAAGAAAGGAAATAGATTATAAAAAGTGTCACTTTAATTTTGCCATTCACTCACACTCAAATAATAAGAAATACACTATTCAGATGTTCTCCATCTCAACAGCTCTTATGTGCAGCTATTCAGGGATTAATAACTTGTATCCCAAGGGTTTGGGTTTTTTTATCCCTAATGATCTGCTAAAACATTCCCTATCTGTGTCCCACCCTTTCTGAAGGACAGCACTGGAAAATGTCTTATCATGACTTTTAGTTTTCCAGATTCCCAAGGACTACAGGACACAACTTAGAGTCCTCAACATGACAAAGAATGAGCTGCATGAAAATTTCTCAAATATGCTGCAAGCAATAGGAAATCAGCTGTGCTTAGAAGGGGAAAAAGGCCTTAAAAATAATGGTAAATCAAGTTTTGATGAGAGCTTATCTTTTAACATGTCAGGGAAGGAAATGAGATGTGTCTTCTGTGTCTACTCTGGTCTGCCTCCTCAGTGTGTCTTCTTAAATCTGACCATGAAGTAGGCAATAAGAATGTCTGACTCATGCAGTGCCTGGAGAAAGGTTCTCAGACTGGCCATATGTGCACTGGCTTGGGACCAAGAAGTGATACCAGGGTTTCAGGATTTAACTTCCATAAAAAAAGGGTTCTGGACATGCCAGTTCCCATCAGCACTAGTTCAGGGATCAATACGACATGCACATCTGCACCTAATTGACAATTCTACAGTGGTGCCTAATAATTAAACACCTTAGGGCACTCTATGCAAACAGCAGTCCACACACAGGGCAGTGTGCTGGTACTGACTCAGGCGAGTCAGGATTCTCCTATGGTCAGAAGAGATGTGTGGTGAAGCATAGCTCAACCAACCTCTGGGTTTGCTCCCCATCTTCTGACTATGCAGAGTGAAGGGGTGTTCCTGAAATCAGTCTGCTCCAGGTCAGTTATTTAAGTAGCATCTGACAGTGAGTCAGACAGAGAAAGAGTTCTCTTCAGAAACTATACTCTGAGGAGTAGGGAGGTAGGGGAAAGGGATCCTATTGTGAATGTTGGGAAAGGGGATTTAGTTTGTGCAGATATTGTTCTACAGACAAGTAAACTGTCTAGCTCTCCCTTTCAGTTAATGAAGAGCAATTGGTAGTGCAAGGATACAGTCTGTTTCTTCCCAAGAAGGACACCTGAAATTACAGAAAAAACACATCAGACACACCTACATCTGTCCATTGAATACAATGGGAATCTGCATGGGTTGACTCATGTCACCTTTGTAGAACCCCAAAGTGAGGTAAAATGAATCCCATTTGCAACACCTGAACCTCCTCCCAATGCTAAAATACTGGGAGAGAAAAGGGGGTGATTCAGTTTTCTTCTCTGACATTATCTGAACCTTGGGGATTTAATAAATGTTTATAAATATCTGAGGGCTGAGTGTCAGGAGGAAAGGGACAGCCTCTTCTCACTCGTGCCCTGTGATAG
>JANIJG010023780.1:13493-29469 GCA_024611175.1 Megaceryle torquata
GCTGGATTAGATGGTCCTGCTCTGGCAGGGGGGGTGGACTCAAAGATCTCCAAGGTCCCTTCCAACCCCTGACACCCCGTGATACCTGTGATTCTGAAACCACAGTGAGATTTTGACTGAATGAGGACCATCTCAAACATCCTCAGGCCCTGTGGATCCTGTCATCGCAGGCCATCAGTGGTGATCTGTGAAAGACTGGGAACAGAAACAGTGATGTTTTTCCTTTTCCAGGCCAGAAATGTGTACTCTGCCCTGCAAACTGGAAGTGGGAAGGGGGCGATACTTGTTACTACAACTCTCAAGAAAGGTGGTCGTGGGAACAGAGTGACCAGTTTTGTTCCTCACAAAACTCTACTCTTCTTCTGATAAAAGACAAAACAAAGCTGGTATGGACTTGTTTCTTACTCTGTTTAGCATGGAGGAAGTTCATGGACCCTCCCGGCTATTCACTTCACACACAATTTTCCTAAATGGCTCTGTGAGCAGGAGCTTTTCTACAGTGATTGGGTTGTCTTTGGCAGCCCTAAGGCATAGGACTGGTCAACACCACTCCAAGTGCAGCTCTTTGAGTGGCTGGCAGTCAGAGACAGCAAATCTTGCCTTGGCTTCCCCTGGATACTTCCTGGGATGACTGGTGAAAGTGGGCTCATGACTGTTCTGTCATGGTCAGTGTTTTCACTAATTTAACAAGTATTACATATGCATACAAGGATTTGGTAAGATATTAGTGTGAAAATCTTCTTTAACCTGGTCTACCCACAGGCAAACCATAGTCCTTCCCATTTTCTAGAGGTTCTTCCCACAAAAATTGATCTCTTCTTTTCCATCAAAATTAAACTACTTGGCAGAAAGTTGCTGAAATCTGGCCTAATCTTTTAGCGAATGAAAGAAACTGAGGTGGGAAGAGAAAATGCCAGATGCAGACTGAAATAATGCTTTTGCCTCTGGACGTCAGTAGACATATTGGACTACTGAAGGCAGAAAAGATGTCCCAAGAGCTCCTAGTCAGGGACAGGCATGCCCGCTCTCCAGCACTCTACAAAAGCCATTTTCCCTCTCACTGAGCTGAAGGTTATAAGGTTTCTCCCAGAAGTAAAGGAGAGCAGCTTTATTCTCACCCTCCCAAACTGGTGACAGCAACAATGGTGAGGTACAGTCTGCTGTAGCCATCGTGTAGACATCACAACATTGTGAGGGATGAGGAAAAAAGAAAATTGAGAAGTGCACTTGGAGTGACAATGATAAATGAAGGAAGGAAAAGAACAACAGAAAACTTGAATTCACATATTTAGAGATTCTCCTCAAGTAAGAGTGGTAAAAGTGCAGCATTATTCAAGTTTTCCTTCATACCTGTTCTTCTCAGACCATTTTTTAAGAACAGACTATTGCTAAATACTTAACTTTAAGACCTCCTCTACTTGTCATCGTCCAGCTTTTGCAAATAAGTTCATGATGCTAGAGCCAAGTGTGAAGGTTCAGCAAATCAAACCAAACATCTCCTTGAAGTGGCTTCCTTTTTGCTGTTGATAAATGTTAAGGATAAAGGGGTAGGAATGATTTATGACTAAAGGGTGGGAGGAATGATCCAGTGTTTCACTCAGAGCATTTAAATTGGGTTGGTCAGTGTGACATTGCTCTTCAGAGCTAGAAGTGTATCTTCTCTCTGATTAAAAACAGCTCTACTGTCATGTCTTCTTTGATACTAGGCTTTTCTTTTAAGTGCAGAACTTGTCCTGACAGGTTAACAATTTGTGGTATTTTTTTAAATGCAATTTACATCAATGCTTTCAACTTCTGAGCCTAAATATTTACTTTTTTTAATACCTTCCTGCTTATCTAATTTGAAATGTCCTTACTCTGCATAGGAATTGTTAAAAAATTTTCCTAGAAACTCATACTGGCTTGGATTAACATTTAGAGATGAACAGAATGGCTGGTATTGGGCAGACAACACAACTCTTACAGAAGAACAAAAGTCTTGGTAAGTGGGCAGCTTTCCCACACTACAAGATGTCCCTCACCCACGCAACTCCCAGTTTCTCTGATGAAAAGGGCACACTGAACAGCCAAATTTTATGCAGCTTTCTCTGTGTTTAATGGTTGGACTTGATGATCTTAAGTCTTTTCCAACCATAATGATTCTGTGATTCTGTGATCTGGGTCTCACTTTTCCATTTCAGATTTTTCTTGACCTCAGCCAGAACTGCTTGGAGGGTGATTTAGGCATTAGTACTGGGAAAAAACAAAAAGCACCCTAAAGTTTATTTCCACAATTTGGTTTCAGATTGACCATAAATGTCATACACTTTTCTTGTATTTCACATGTTGTTTCAGTGAGAACACAAGGAAAAAACTGCAATGGAAAGGTGTTTCATTTCATGGTTTTGATTTTATAATCTTTAATTTTTACATAACACAATATTTATTTGCTAAATCATTACACTTTTGGTTAACATGTTATTTCAGAAATACAATGTATTTTTCATCTTGCTTTCAAACACGCTTTGCCAACATTTTTTTTCCTTAATGGGCAGTCCCCTCTTAACATTTCTGTTGAAACAGTCACTGACACCTTCTAGATGGTTCCCCAGAGTTGGTGTTTCTTACTGTCAGGTACAAAAAAGTGGTTTACAATCCAACCTTAAGAGTCTGCTGAGGGTGCTTGTTGGAATGTTCAGGACAGGGTCAGGCTCCTAGGAGCTGATCCACAATGTCACTGAATGCCTTATTTATTTGCTGGAGGTGTAGATCCTTTGTGAAAGCCACATAAGTAATGAGATGAGATGTAACAATAAATATTTTTCCTTCCTAGGATAAAGGTTGAAGACCCCAAATTCTGTGTATATTTTTCTCATAGTTACATCTATACCATATCATGTGAATACAGGCAAAACTATATCTGTGAAAAGTCCGCCATCCAATTACAGAGAGGTAACAACCACTGGCAGAAGGACTGGTTTGTCAAACCAAAATGATTATGAAAATCTAAAAGACATTCTGCAAGGTTGGAATTTTTTATTTTGTCTTTGAGCACTATCACATCAGAATTTAAATATGTTGGATCAGACCTAATACATTTCCCTATTTTCATTCTTTTTTAGACATACTTTACAATATCTTCATAATAAGGAAGCAGGCATGGTGACATGCTCCAGGAGCAACCCAAGACTTCCATTCCAGATCCAAAGCTACCAAATGATTATTCAGTCTTAACCAACACATGGACAAAATGGCCAAAATTAATGGCCAAGAAATAAAGCAGAATAAGAAGGCAAGCATGTAAAGATACTGCTCCTCTACCAGCATCCACTGATACAGCCCTAATAGCACTTGTCATTTCATAACTGTACAACTATAAGAGAACACACATGATGAGGATTAAACATTCAGGAGATGTTTTTGATGTCTTGTTGACTGCTTTAATACACTAGTAGGCTGGAGTATACAACACACAAACATGGAACGTGGGCCAAAGTGTTCCCAACTGTGGTAATAACATTTGCTCTAGAGCACAGGCATCCATACTCCTTGTAGTGGCTTGTGCATGTATCACAGAGGATATCCTTCAGCTATGAATGCCTAATGCACCAAACTTTATCCGTAGTCCCCAATCCTATCCCTATACCTAAGCAAAAACCTAAGCCCTAAACCTAAACCCAACCCTACTCCTAACCAAAACCCTAAACATATCTCAGCCCCTAACACCTGATTTCTAACCTGAATCATAATGATCCTAACCCTAAACCTTAACCCCAACCTTATCCCTAACCCCAACCCCTAAAACTAACCCTAACCCTTACCCTAAAACCTAACCCTAACCCTAAACGATGACAAATCCTAATCCTAACCCTAACTCATTTCTGAAACACTTGGTTTTCACAGCTAGCTCACCTATTTAGCCACACTGTCTGGATAATGGTGCCCCCCTGTGACTGTTACTGGAATATTTCACAGTTACAGTTCCCTCTGTTTCTTGGATTGCAAACTTCTTTCAGGGAAAAGCAATCCTGGCTTCAAAAATGTACCAAGTCGTGGCATCGAACAGTATGTATCCTTCCATACATTGGGATGAAGAAAGTCCTCCCGGCTTCTTTATGGCAGGAGGGAAACAGTTGCTAGCACCCGGGACCAACACTCAGGGTGGTCCATGGCATCTTAGAAACATTAGGTCAAAGGCAATTCTTCATGTTTCTAGTTTGACACCCACTCTTCCCCCCTCACCATTCAAAGCTGGACTATCACCTATCCCAGATAACCTCATCTGTAGCTCTGTCCAGATGTCAAAGGGTGGAGATGGTTTCCCCTTCCCGGTGACCTTTTTCAGTGGCTGCACATCCCTCCCGGTGAAGAAAATGCAGATGACATACACACAATGGTGGACATACGATGAAGTAGACTAAAAAAAAAAAAAAAAGGAGCCAAAAGCTACAAATTAAAACTACTTTTTTTTTTGATAAGCACTTTCATGCCCTTCAGTTTTTCAGGTTTCCAAGGATCCTGAGAAAGAAGCTGCGGGAAATGGGGGAACCTTTGCGAAGGGAAGGAGAAAAATGGAAAATGTGGTTGTTATGTAAATAAACACAAGTCACCCCCATTTCAGAGCCCATTGACTGAGAGACTATAAAAGCCCAGGGAAAAGATCTGCTTGGATCCTGTCTATTTTTAACTATGGTTGTATTTGAGATGTGGATATGTGTACACTAATGTGAAAAACAACTTGTCTCTTGCCCCTCAAGAGCTCTGATGACTCACGGATTCCCTGAATCTTTTCTCTGTCAAGACAGTATCTAAAGCCCCTGTATTCCTCACAGGTCTGCATAATACCTTCTCTGATTTCTAGCAACAAAGCCTGTTCTCTGTCCAGTGAGCTCCACTGGCAAAATAGTGGAGCTGAAAAGTGCTACTACATTTCAAAGCAGAAGAAAACATGGAAGCAAAGCCAGGAGTTCTGTTCCTCAAGAAACCACACTCTTCTTGAGCTAAAAGACAGAGCCAAGATGGTATGGTCTTAACCTCATGCATTCCTTTATGTCATGTGTTTTAACTTGCAGCAATCATGCAGGCAAAAAAAATAGTTTGGTCACCTACAGTAACCTGTATTTAATTTTCTCTGGATCTAGAAGCCTTCCTACAAGTCACAGAATTTTCACAACCTGTAACACTCTAATTGTGCGCTGTGAGAAATAGTGAAATTATGTATTATGAGAAATAGAATTATTTAGTGTACCTTAATTAGCTAAGACTTTGGTTTTCATAGAGAAAATTGCATATTATCACTGTATTTTCAATATCTCTTTCCAACAATTTCATTATTGAGGGCTCCCAGCATCAAACGCTGTCCTGGTTTGAGTGAGAACAGAACTAATTCTGTTCAGTGATTTTACTTTTCAGCTCAGTTCTTCTGACATACTGCACTGTCTGAAGTCAGCAGATTTTCTCAGGCAGTGTCTGCTGCTGGCAGTGAGAACACCCCGTGTTTAGAGCTAGCACCAAGGGTTGGTGTGCAGACCAAGGCACTGTTAGATCTTGTGTACCACATTGGGGGGTACAGAAAGTAAAAGGCTGCACCTGCAGGGAGGAGCAACTGGGACAGGTGACCCCAAACTGACTAACAAGGGATTCCAGCCCATATACACCATATTCAGTGTAAAGCTGAGGGATCACAAGGGTCAAACTCTCTTCTTCAACAGCCAGCATCCATGGAGGACTCTGTCCATTCTGCCTTTGATCCTGATCTGTGTGTTCCTGAATCCAGTTCCAGAATCCAGCTTCTGAATCCTGTTCCCATCTGCTGATGAGTCCTGTCTGGGACTTCCCCAGTGGCTGCTCCACAGCATCAGTGATGACAGTGATGTAATTGCCATCAGGGAGGTTGGTTCAATACTGGTTCTGTATATATTCCATTTTATTATTTCACTAAAGCTGGTTTAGATTTCTATTCCATGTCTCTCCCTTATTCTCTTTCTCGTCCCCTTTGGGAAGGGAGATTGAATAATAGAGAGCATCTGTCATTTGTTTAGTAGCTGGCCCCACCCTAAACCTTTACAAGCCCATATGAAATCTAGAGATCATCTGATTCACCATGGTACTGTCATTTACACGCTGCAGTGCAAAGTGACTAAAAAAGGTTTTTTTCTGACCTTTCTTACACCCTCACAAATTGTTATTGATGGCACAAAGGCTAGACAGCAGCAGATTACATTATGATGACTGGAAAAAGGTTTAGGGAATTAATTTAAAATCAAAGATCAAGTTTAAGCCAGCTGTGGATTTTAGATTTTGGATGAGTCCCTAAACATGCTACTAAGCTGTAGTAAAGTATCTGGAGGAACTGAACAGGGCAAGATGCTGAGGAACCTCTTAGGTAGCACTTGGGCACCTAGGGAATGATCCAGGTGCCTAAGGCACCTGGATAGGAAAAAGCAGAGTTCATGGATGTCAGGAAGGCAAGTTCAGAAATAAAAGAGTTGAACCAAACCCCCCAGCTGCACAGTGTCTGTTCATATCCTCCACTAAACTCTGCTCCAGGCCCTGCCCCAAATGCATCCTCTGTCTTTCCCAGTGGCCTCTATCCCCTTGTTATGAGCACACCAGCTGCTCTGGAGGGTGTTAGACTTGCCAGTAGATGCCAGTGCTCACAAGCTGAAGCACAGTCAACAACGTGCTAAATAATATGGTGCCAAACTGCATTCACAGGCACTGTCTGTAGAAAGCAACAAAGAAAAATACCCCTTCCCTGTGAAGGTCAACCAATTTACTGAAGAATTTGGTGCTCGTCTGTCCCTGGATCTTCCTTCTCCATTTGTTCTTTCTATTTCAAATCAGAATCTTAAAGCATTTAACCATTATAACACCTTTCACTTATACGCTTGTACATCAGTATGAGATAACTCAAAGACTACAAGAAGGTGCCCAGAAGCACCTGTTGTAAGATATACTGTGTCAGTACAAATAAATACCAAAATAATACAAATAAATATTAAATGTAGGTGGGGTTAATTGGTTCTTTAGGAAAATTATTTAATGTAAGACATGAAACGTGATACGGATTTTGTCAACCTGCAAAACATAAGATTAAGTTCTTTGTATTTCAGTCAACACAAGATTCCTTAGGGCTATGGCTGCTATTGTATTGTTAATATGGACAAGACAAAACTTCTAATATTGAAAATGTGCTGAAAAAGTATGGATAGTGCTATTGTATATTTCTCCTTAGGAGGAATATGGCCACTCCTAATGCATTTCTTCCATCTCTCCATTATTTTTTCTTTCTTTTATGTCAGTTTATTAGCCAAAAAAGGCAGCCAAACCACCATCTCTCAATTCATGTGTAACACAGGCCTTGGAATTTTACCCAGTGTCTCTTTTCACAGATGCCACTAACTTTTTGTAATATTATTGTTAAAGGACAGCTTGAAAAAGGTAACCTGGCCTTTATTTGAAGACCATGAGATATAATCTACCATTTTCACTAACACATGGCTAGGACAATCATTCTCACTGTTGAGTATATTATTTCTTATGCTACTCTGAACATGCCTAAATGTAACTTGCAGTTGTTGCTTCTTACTGTGCCTTTTTCTACAAGTGTATGGTGCCACCAGTACTCTGTATTTTCTGTGGTGCAATTGAGACATACTGGTTTAGTAAGACCAGAGTAATGCTTCAAAGCACCCCCTGAAAGGCATTTTCTGACCTTCCTAATTGGTCCTGTCATTTTGCTCTGGACCACCTCCAAGCTTCCAACATAATAAAAAAAAACATGTGGGCACCTGCACTGCCAGTGGGTGTTGCAGCTTCAGGTTTTACTGGACTTCCATCTCAGTGCTGTCAGTCACAGGTGACAGTGACTTCTCCAGTGGTTGCCAGTGAGGTTCCTGATCTTGGCAGCTTTTCCTTCCCCCCTGGCTGCACAGGAGACAGCTGTTATATACCTGTCCATTATCTAAGGGTGTCTTTTAATCCAGCAGGCAGTACAAAAAGCTTCCATGAGTCCTCCTCCAGAGTAGCAGCCTCTGGGAGCAAGGGGACTGTTATTGACACCAACAGTCCTTTGGAACTCCTCTTCCTGACTCACAGGTGGTTTCCTCCTCTGCACAAGGCTCAGTCCATCTGTCATCATCTGTGGAACCACACACTAGACTTGACTCCACAGAGCAGTGTGCAAGGTGCACAGACAGAAGATGACATCCATTGGAGCTAAAGATATTTACTGGTAACACATCAAAATGAAGAGGAAGCGATACAAGCAAAAACTGCTTCCACCAGCAGTTATGTTCTGTCCATGATGACTCTTACATGTTTCCACAGGTCAGGTGACTGATAGGGATTCGTGGATCAACAGCATTGAAACAGCATGGTGGTCCAGTACCAGAGGAGACTCCACTGGCATTACAGAGCATCTTCTCTTATTTGAGTATGTTCAGATGACCAGGTGACTTGTGTTGATCTGAAGGACTTCCTCCACTTTAGCTACTGCTCTTGCCATTTGCAAATTTTATCAGCAATATTTTTTACAACTGTATTTCCTGATGCCAATATTTAGCAGCACAATTCTTGCAGAGGCACACACTTTCAGTAGTGACCGCAGTTTCTTTTTTGGACAATGAATTTTTGCCATTTGTCCGTTAGCTAGTAATAAATGCAAATTATGATGTACACATACACTATTACTGTTTCTTCAGAATGTACAAACTTCTTCGTTTGTTAAATCTGCATCAATACTTTTATCAACCAAATGTCTTAATTTGTCAAAGAATTAAGTTGGGTTTGTTTCTCACTTCTTTTTTTTTTTATTATTAAATCATACTAAATTATTAATAGTATTTTCATTGTTGAAGACTTCATTAGGTAGCTTGCAATAACTTCATATTCTTTTACCTGTTTTACTGTTACAGAACCATCTAGCAGTCGGTGGGTGTAATCTCACTTTCTCTCTGAGCACTGGCACACCACGCTCTTCCAAGATCTTGGGATTTCTCTGTTCTACCAAGATTTTTAAATACCCAGCTCCACTGGGCTAGTGTCTCATCAGCCAAATCTCTTATGATTCTCAGATTCCCATTTCTCTAGGCTACCAATCTGAACATACTTATGCTTAATAGATGCTGTTAACACCTTCCTTGGTTTGAAAGTTGTTTACCATCCTCATGTAGTAGTATGAATGCACAATTCTCTTTCTTTCTCTGTATATACAAATAATTATCTTCTACTTATCAAAAAGCCCCCATCAAAAATCTTGTCTATCAACAGTTTTACCTATATCCACCCAGTAAGAGAGCATTGCTAAAATATCATGGGTTTCAATGTATTCTGAAAAAACTTCTTCCAAGTGCCATCAGCACTTGCAGCAATCCAGATTTTCCAGATTATTTTGAACACTCCGTATCACTTTGTAGGCTTCATAAATTCTTACTTTTATTGTGTGCCATACACGTCCTTTCCATCCACACTTTCCTCCTCTTTGTTGTTTGTTGTTTTTTGGTTTTTTTCTCCTGTTGGTTATATACAAGTTACCTTCAAATGCCCTGTTAGGCAGGAAAAGTGTTTCATCGTGTCTCTTTTTTCACAGCTACAGAAACACAGATCTTCTCCACCTTGTAAACTTCTAGCAGAGAAATTTCTATTAACATTTTTATTATAGCTTTCCCCTGGAGAGCTGTATTCTTCTGATTGCTCAATTTATGTTCTGTTTAACCCATAACTTCCTCTGTTTGAGGAGTTTTGAAGTGTCAATTTTGCCTACACATGTGCACACCTTCAGTTAAAACACACACAGACATAAATATCTTAAACACCTGCCTCATACACATTAACCAACTGTACCCATAGGCATTTACAGACACATACCTGCATACGCACGTAAATGCTGTATACCTACTTACAACATGTACTCATGCATACCTATATCTGTATATACACATCCATATATACAGTCCTACAAACACTCACCTATACACAGGTTAATTTTCACTGAAACTGGACAAGAGTCATTTCTAAAAATGATGCATGTGGCCTGTAATGCATCATCCCAGCAAAGAGCTAAGGCTATCTAGGTGGCCCTCCCAAGATAAAGACAGGTTTTGCTGTGAGTCCACCTCTGAATGGTCACTCAGCTCCTCCACCAAGGGAAGCCCTACCCCTCCCATACTGACCAATAGTTCTGATAATATTCAGGCAGGGGTGGCTCTCCTCAGTAGGATGTGTCAAGGGACAGAAGACAATGGACTGCAGGTGGGTGACAGAAGGGTTTCCTCTATTCTGAAGCCCTTACAAGTTTCTCGGACTTTGGCTTAGCTGAAAAGGAGAGAACAAAAGAAAAGAAAAGTAAGATGCAGGAAGATCAAAGCAGTGCAAAACATCACCTCATGCTGCCTTCCACCACGAGTGAGTCTCCAACTCACCCACTCCCCACCTCTCCCTCCAGGATCCTGGGATACCCTGACCTCCATCTCTTCTGAGTGAGACTGCAGGGGAGGGGAAGATGCTCCTTCCTGCATCTCTCCCACAAGGGAAGTGGTTTCACATTTTAAATTCCTACCTGCTCTTCTCCTGAGCACAAGGAAGAGAACAATGATGAAAATGACAGTAGCAATGAAAGCCCCCACCAGTCCTTCTGATCCTGTTTGCTCTGCAAAAGAAGAGGAGGGTCAGTGATGTTTGATCAGCAAGTTCCCATGGTTAAATGAGCTACCCCATCAACTGTGTGTGTGCACGGTCTTATCAGGTACAGAGATGCAACATGACAAACTGAGATAAGGCCACAGAAACCCAAGGCCAGTCATACTGTCTGGACTGATGTGTTGTAAGTTGTTAAACTGCAGTATTGCCTGCTTTTCCCTGCTGGGACAGGAGGAGACCCAGCAAGGTCCCATCAGTAAGGAGAGTGAGAAGCCCATCAGCAATGAGATTAAGAACCCAAGCAGTTCCAATAGGGGTGTCCTGGTTTGAGTAGAACAGAACTAATTCTGTTCAGTGATTTTACTTTTCAGCTCAGTTCTTCTGACATACTGCACTGTCTGAAGTCAGCAGCCTGTTCTGACAGGCAGTGTCTGCTGCTGGCAGTGAGAACACCCCATTTTTAGAGTTACTACCAAGGGTTGGGGTGCAGACCAAGGCACTGTTAGATCTCGTGTACCATGTTAGGGGTGTAGAGAGTAAAGGACTGCATCTGCAGGGAGGAGCAGCTGGGACAGGTGACCCCAAACTGACCAACAAGAGATTCCATCCCATATACATCATATTCAGTGTAAAGCTGAGGGATTAGGAGGGTCTTGCCTCTCTTTGCCCTCTTGGCTTGCTTTGCCAGCTTTGCTCAGCTTGGCTCAAGTCCTCTTCTGGTTTCTTCCTCAAAGCATACGAGGAAGACTCTGTCCATTCTGCCTTCAATCCTGACCTGTGTGTTCCTGAACCCGGTACCAGAATCCAGCTCCTGAACACAGCTCCTGTCTGCTGCTGGGACCAGTCTGGGACTCTCCTGGTGCCTGCTCCACAGCATCAGTGGTGACAGTGATGTAATTGCCATTGGGGGGGTTGGTTTGATACTGGTTTTGTATGTATTAGTATATATTCCATTTTTATTATTATTGCTTTCATTAAAGCTGTTCTGGTTTCCTTTTCTCCCTTATTCCCCTTCTCTTCCCCTTTGGGGAGGGAGGGGGGTTAACAGAGAGCATCTGTTATAGGTCTAAGGGGCTGCCCTGACCCTAAACCATGACAAGGGAGAAGGACTTCTTGCTGTCATGGTCAAGCAATATCAGCCTCCAGCTGAACATCAAGCCCAGGTGGGTGTCTAACTTCTTGGGGCATGGCTGTTTACTCTGTGCCTTTCTAGTGGGGTCCAGGCCATGTGCTACAAACTTTTGTTCTGTTGCTCCACTTTCAGTCATAAAATCTCTTTTCACCTAAATGAAATGAGATATTTGCTCCTCCAGAAGCTTCAGAGAGTGAAATAAAGGCCGAGGAAGTGAAAGTGAAGAGCAGGGTAGATAGGATGGGCATGAGAGGACACCAGAAGATTAGCAGGAAGAAACAGGCACTGTGGTCTGACTCAGAGGCTTTGATCTCTGCAGTGGGTAAATAAGGTGGGAGGAGGTCTGGGCAGGATGAAGAACTCCCCCGTTCTGCCCCTGACACATACCTGCTGCCTTAAGATGGGCACTCACAGAGATGGGTTCTGCCAGGGCCACATGTGAAACATGGCAGCTGTAGGTCGCTGGTGCCCGTGCTGTGGCTGAGCTGATGCTGAGGTAAGAGGCGATGCTGTAGGTGCCATCTTGGCTTTGCCGGTGGCTGGAAAAATGTGCATTTGAGAGAGGGACTTCCACATCATCTTCAGGAATCTTCTGTGTCCACCTCACCGAGACATCCAGAGGGTAATAGCCAGCAACGTTGCAGGTCAGAGTAGTTGTCATATCTTTGTCAAATGACACCACTTCTGGAATGACATAAACTCTTGGAGGCTCTGGAGGAGATAAACAGGAAATTGACTTATTATTAGCAAAAGCCCCTGTCCACAAGAATGAGAAGAGTAGCTGCGTGGGATGATGAGTGTTGGGAACAATGGAGTAAGGATGCAGGGTAAAGTTTCATTGCCTGGGGACATGGGACTGCTGTTGTTCCCAGGCATTTCCTTTCCTCACCAGCCACATGCAGCTGGATGATGTGCTGGGCCTGGTGCAGCAGGGTGGACACCAAACAGATGTACGTCCCTTCATCTCCCACGCTCACTTCTTGCAGGTTAAGCGATGCATCTCCAGTCTTCAGCAGCAACACCACATCCACATGGACTCTTGGTTGGGCTGCTGGTCCTGTGCTCCCCACCTGGTACTGGAAAATGCTCTGTCCACTGCCTTGGTGCTGCTTCCTCCACACCAGGGAAGAGAGTGAGGAGCTGGGAGCCAAGGCAAAGTGGCAGTCAAGGGTGACTGAGCTGCCAAGACGTGCGTACAGGGAAGTGTTGTGTGATGATGACTGAAATTCAACTAGAAACAGAAACACAGGCAAGCAGAGAGTTAAATAGATGTGGTTAAAGAAGGCATCCTCAGGTGGGAAGGGCTGTCGGTGAATTCCCCACCCTGAGAAGGAGGAGGCACAGGCACCCTATTTGATGCCCCAGGGGCCATATGGACTGAAGAGCTGGAGGAAGCTAGCCTGGTGGGGTTAGAGGGACACCAAGTGCATGTCATGGTCTTGAAGGTGCTTGTCATCCTCAGGGGCTAGGGCATAGGAGGTAGGATGAGGGCCACTTTGTACAACCCCCTTTTCCCAAAGCACCAACTCCTGGCTGCCCTCGGGCCTTAGCGAGAGATGGGAAATGTGATTCATGGGGTAGCATGTTCTCCTCATGTCCCTTGGTGCTGTGGGGTCATCCCAGTCCATTTGGTCACCTGTGGTCACCAACATCCCCTCCTTGCTCACAGGAACCCTCAGCTTTGGGTGCAGTGTTGCATCATGCTCCTTCTCCTCATGCTGGCTGACACAGTGGGGTCCTCTGAGCACCAAGGCGACGCTGATCCCACCAGAGAGGTGCAGGGTCACCATGAACCAGGAGGTGTGGCATGACTTCTCACCAGCCTGCTGGGAGCTGTACAGGGAGATCTCACAGTTCACCTCCTCACCATCACAGTCTGCGTGCAGCAGGGACTCTGCGTGTGGGATAGGTACCAGTTGGGCTGTGGAGATAGAGGAAAAGGTGTAACCATCTGAATCCAAGAGGGGCAAGAAAGTGCAAGGTAACGAGACACATATTTTGGAGAAGCATCACTAACTGTGGGGTCAGTCAGAGCCCAGAAATGCCACTCTGGGCTTAATAGAGGAAGGCCTTCAAAGACTACAAGAGGTTTGTCCTGACCATCTTTCATCCCTTGGTCTGTTGATTGCATTTTATCCTGTCAGATTGCACAGAGTTCACACTGGGCAAAGTAAACTGTTAGTAAAGGGGAATAAACAGAAGAGATTACATTTGGCTGTCTTGAGAAAGCAAGACATGTATGTGAAATGCCCAGAAAAGCCCTGCAATACTTATTCTTTTTAGACCTGAATCTAGAAACAAAGGGGACACTGAAGCATCCCAGATAAGGAAAGAAAGGCTGTCAGAAAAGCAGGAGTGGCTGGATGTAGAGACACGCTGCATCTCTGCCTTTGATCACAGCACGGGCTCAAGCTGAGGCATAAGCATCCTAGTGACCTATATACACTTTCCACAGACATCACTGGAAATTAACTCCATGTCTGCAATTCCTGGCTGTAGCACGTTTGAACTCACTCATGCCAAGTCCATCCACACCACTTGAAGGAGAGCGTGGACCCAGGCTAACGGATACTGACAGGCCTTCAGCTTCCTCTCTGGAAATGTCTCAGAGCTTCAAATAAGCCTGTACTGAAGTGTGTGCTCACAGATGAGCACTGTAGGCTCACCACAGTGAAGTACAGGTACAGATGTTTGCCTGACTATGTAAAGTTACACGTGAAGCAAGGGCTACAGAGGCTGGACTGCAGGTTGACACCTATGAGTGAAGTAAGGAGAGCAAAGTTGCACACAGACAGCCTTCTGAGGAGGAAAGCTCTGTTTCATGCCCATATATCATGCTTCCTGATAGCAAAAAGCATTTGCATGACTAAAAATGTTGACGCTTTTCATGAGTAAAATAATACTGTCTAGTGAAATAATTCCCAAATTGATTTTGACAAAGTATTTCCCAAGAGATAGGCAATCTGGGATAGCTCCAGTACGAGAGAGGTGCCTCAACAGGGTTTGCTAACATCTTCCACAAAGTTCCTTTCTTGAAGTCTCAATTGCTGAATTCAGGAAATCATGCAGGAAACTTCAGTGGTCATTCAAAAATTAATTGTCTGAACTCAGCTAAAGAAAAATCTTGCAGAAGCTCAGTGCATGTAAGTGGTCAAAACCCCAGTGGCAGTTCTCCCACCCCGGCTTTCCCACTCACCTGAGGCTTCAAAGACAATGGGAGAAGAGGAGTCAGGATATTCCTGTGGGACTTTGTACTCAGTTTCATCATACAAGTTCCCATCATCTCTGACGCTGATACCCCTCAGCACGAGGACAGCAGGATGCTCGGAGGACAAACTGCCAGGGCCTCTTACATCATCCCCTACATAGGAGCAGGCCAGGGTGATATCCACCCTGAGAAATCCAGGTACTGGTGTGGGAGCTTTCATTGGCCCTGTAGGGAGGGCAAAGATCTGGTTGAATGCATGAACCCCACTGCAAATGAAGAGCAGCTGATTTTCTCTGGGATGGGGAGGCTGGGGACTGGCTGACACTTCGAGGTTCTCCCAACCCTGATGGCAGCAAACCCCTCTAGCCCCCCAACACCCTCTTCTGGCAACAGCATTAACCTTCAGGAAAAGCCAAATTTTCACTAGGAGGTCTTCACTGAAGGTGAGGAACTGAGCACAGAAGGACACCCCCGCCCCTGCCCCGCCGCTCACCTGCCACCAGAGCCAGCCGGGCCCCGCACAGCACCAGGACCCCGCACAGCACCAGGACCCCAGCCATCCTGCCCCGCAGCGCAGTGACCTCCCCAGCCACCTCCAATCCCGGGAATCCTGCCGGGAAGCGAACCCGACCCGGCTGCCGGCAGCACCGCTGCGCTTGGTTTCGCTTTCGCTCTGGCAAAGCAGAAGGGGAAAAAAAAAAAAGCCCCGGCCTTTAAACCAGTTAACTCTTGCTTTACCACACACGGGAGACCGGAGGCAGCAGGGAAGCAGGGCGCGATCAGGTGCATCCTGCCTACTGTGTCCAGTTCTGGGCTCCCCACTTCAAGAGGAGAGAGTCCAAGGGAGGCTACGAGGATGCTGAAGGGGCTGGAACACACAACTTAGGAGGAAAGGCTGAGAGCCCTGGGGCTTTTAGTCTGGAGAAGACTGAGAGGGGAATCTAATTAATGTCTATAAATCCATGAGGGCTGGGCATCAAGAAGGCAGGGACAGCCTCTTTTCACTTGTGCCCTGT
>JANIJG010023781.1:0-23029 GCA_024611175.1 Megaceryle torquata
ATAATATATTACAAATATTACATATTTGTAAATAAATATGTGTAAATATTAAAGAACAATATTAAAGACAAGGGAAATCTAAAGACCTAAAGTATCATAATACCCTGTGCATGCAGTTGATGAGCTTCAAAATGATAAAAAATATTGGACAGAAATTTGGCAACCCTTATGTTAACTCTGCAACACATGAAATACCTACTAAGTGCACCTTCCCTCAAAACTTTATTTTCCATCCACTTCCCTAAAACAGACATAGTTCGGAGGGCTAAGTAGCCTCCACCATGTTAGAAGTCACTGCATTCTGTAATGAAGTCCACTCTAACTCCACAGATGTAAAATCTCCATGTTCAGAACGAGCTTTCCAAATGCAAATTCGAATAAAATACATACAATAAAAGATTAGTTTCATAAGTTCTAAACATGAGGAAGTAATCATGAAAGAATACCCTATACATTTAGCACTGCAAAGAGAACATTCAGTACAGACTCATGTCAAGATCCAAAATTAAGCAGTTAAACATTATAATCAAAATTCTGTTATGAAGTCCTTTGCAAAGGACATCTTGTCTTGTGGAGATACTGGCAGTTAGGGCTAGGAGACGGACAGGTGTGAGACCCAACTCAAGCTGGGGATGGGTGTGGCCATGGCTACAGCAGGCCCCAAATGGGGCCACCATCTACAGCTTTATCCCACCACAGCAGCATGTAGCAGCACAGAGTAGCCCTGAGACAAGTGTGGCTTGGCCTGGAGGAAACGGGACAGCTTGGATTTGGCTGCCTTCAGCCCTCATCTGACTGCTCTCACCTACACAACAGTCTCAGGAACTGGCTGGCACCAACCTTCCTCACAGCATCCCCAGATCCAGGGGAGGGGGAGTGGTCACTCAGACACCTCCTAGGAGCCAGAGCCCAGCTCTTATCCCTGCACTGTCAGCACTGCTTTGCAACAAGGACCTGGGTCCTACCTCACCACAAAGCCTGCCCCCGAGGCCATGTCAAAGGGTGAGTGGCCAGAGGCAAGGGCATTAGACAAGGCACCATACCCACTCTCATCCCAGACATCTAGCCTGTCTTGGGGGTTTCCCCACCACCCTGTCTATGCTGCAGCCTCAATAAACAGCTGGGAGTGGTGTCACTCTACTGACATGGCCCCAGACTTGCACCAAGAGCCCTCAGACAGTCTCTGTGGAGCAGAAACTGCTCACCAAGCAGCTGGGCTCACTCCCTTCTTTTCACTACCTCAGCCTCATCCTCAACCTAAGAACCTAAGGGCACCTACAATAAGAATTTAAGATAAAAAAATCCACCCTACAAATGTAGCTTTGATCCTTTTCCTTTTGTCCCTACTGCAAGGGCAGAGCAAACTGTCCTTTAGCAACCCAGTATTCATCCACTCCTTCCCAGGCTGTCCCACTGTCTTTCACAGCACCATCACCAAGCCTTTAGCCTCTGTTTCCCTGCAAAACACAGAGTGGTGGTTACGTAGGTTATGGCCCAGAGAGACTTTTTTCCATCTAGCTTTTTAAAACAAGGGTTCGACACCTGGGCAGTAAATTTTTGGCAACTTTTACCCCACGCTGTTTTCTTTGACTTTAAAGCATTTCTGCAGTTATTGACATTGAATCTCAGATTATTGCCATAAGATCCAAGCACTGTCTGGAACTGGTTCCCACCTGATGTTCCAGGAATTAACTGCCTATCCTTTTTAGCCTACCTGTTTTCATCTGTGGATACACTCAGAACAACATCCCAAAGCATTTGTTCATGTCATGATACCCAAGCAACATCGAAACCAATGGTTTGAGGTTAATGTCTTTAAACTGCTAAATTCTGTGTCTAACATCCAGACAGACAGTAAGATGGGGAAAAAGCTGCTACCTAAGGGGATCTAAGACAAAGGAGAGATAACAGAACTATATATTTACAACGATATCTTGTTGTTCTCCATTTTTAATGTGTTCAGGACTTGCCCTATTCTCTGTGTAAATTTGTAAGAAATGCAGATCCTATGCATTTGCAGTAGGTGAGATCTATGTCACAGTATTATATCTCAAGCTGAGCCTAAGGGCTGTATAAAAGAGTCAATGTAAAATTCAAAACCCACATATAAAACTTTTTTCTTCGGTTTGCACTAGTTAAACAGAACATTCTTTTGAAACTAGTTCCTTTCTGGGGAGGCAGAGTCAGGAAGAGCACAAAATATTCTTGAATAAAAAGGCTCCCAGCAAGATTTTAATTTTTAAGTCTGCCAGCATTTGTGACATGTCAGCAGATGAGTAAATCTCCATACGTTATCTCCTAATTGGTTGTAAATTTGGCTTGCATTTTAGCTGTTGTGCAGTTCTCCAAGCAAGCAGGTTTTTCTGTTTCACATACTAATGTCTCCATATATTTCCCTTCGGGGATTTTCAAACAGATTCTTTAAGCCATGATTTGTGAAGCCTTCACTGTATCGTACTGAAGTCACTCATGAAGCTCTACTCTGATATATTAATGCACAAGAGTGAATGCTATTCTCAGATTTTGGAACTTCTCTTCGTCCGGAAGGAAACATTCAACTTTAAATTACAAGTGTTTGGGAGACCAAACTGTACATTAGCTTTGAGAGAAATGAGTTCATCTTGGACCCTACCAGAAGCTAATAAGGCTGGAATGAAAATCCAGTCCCTTGAAAATCACAGGCAACACTACAATCAGTGTTTCATTTGGAAGGGCCCACAGAACTACACACGCCTGTGGCAACAAAACATTTGCTAGTCACTTACTGCAAAACTGAAGAAGAAAAACTCCTCCTCTGTTTCTGTTGTTTTAAACTGAACTTCATGTTCAGGAACAAAGTGAACAGATCTGATAAAGGCACCCAGGGGATTTAATTCCACTGAAGCAGTCAGTATGCCAGTGAGGGACAGACCTGCAGAGCGGTTGGATTTTGTTCACAAAATAATAGCAAGAGAAATATAGTTTATTTGTGAGAAAATATAGTTTAGAGTTTATTTATATGGGGAAAAAACTTGTTTCCACAAATTACGGTCCCAGGCAAGACTTTTAGAAACAGAGGTGACTTGGACTTCTGTTAGCTGAACAAAATTTCAAATTTTCAAACAATATTTAAGTAACTGAAAAAGAAGTTTGACTTGAAGTGCAGAACACCATTAAAGGCAAGCAATATTTATTTATAATACTTGTTTATAACATGAGTTGAGGCAAACATGAGCCTTTGCTTTTTAAAAATCTCAAGGAAGATACTCCACATAGTGTCAGCTAAAATTACAGGCAAGGAAAACAATAAAGGGATCCTAACGTATCTATTTATCATGAGACCTAATGCTATTTGTAATAGTACTGAATTATGATTATGTTCATAACCTTATCAGTTGGGTTGATTTTTTGGATTTGGTTTACCCTTGGAGGCTTGGAACTTTCAGTACTTCTGTTTCAGTACTAAAAATCTACATTTCAAACCAATATTTAAAAAAAAAAAAACAGTCTTTGAGGCAGATATGAACTAAACTCTTCAAATGTTACATTTATTCAAACAGATTCTGTTCCTCAAGTAGGCACAAGGTCTGGTTTTTAATTCTCTCTAGGTAATTACAACAGAGAGCCATCTATGAAGATATTATGTGTTCATCATTTGAAAGTACTTTGATATGGCTTCGTTTGAAGTGTCATTTTTACAGAGGACACAATGCCATTGTGAGCTCCTGATTCAAAGAGGTTGACTTACAGTACAATTCTGGAGTAATAAATGTGTCCATTTAAGAAAACTTCTCCTGTCCACTTGAAAGCAGTTTTCTTATATCTGCAAATCCCTTCAAATTACTGTGGTAGCACAAAGATCATATTATTGAAGTGTCGCACATAGTCTAAGGAGTGACTGTTAGCTCTCAGGTAATTCTGGATAACCCGGCTGGAGTACAAATGACTAATGAGCAATTACAGTTACTTATTGCTTTCCATATTTTTGATTTATTTTGTTTTACATTAAGACCATCAGACAAGCTTGTTTTCCACATTTCATTGCTTAAGCAACACCTTTGTGCTACCATTTATTAGAACTTTAATAGTTACACCTAAACTTCATATGAACTATCTGAGTAAAGGTAGTGTTAGTCAAAAAACATTTGTTAACTAGAAGAGTTACTCCACCATCAGCTTCACACCTTCTGACAGCCTGACCAAAGCTGGAGGAGATAGAACCTGTGGTCTGGGTGAATACTTGTATTGACAATTCAGCTGTAGTAAGTAGATGCATGATTTAGGTGGATACCCACACAACCCCTTTATCAGCATTGCTGTACAGAAAGATTTCCAGAAAAAACAAACAAACAAACCAAAACAAAAAATAAAACAAAATAAAACAAAACCAAAAAACCCCAGGCTGCACTGTATGCAGCTTTACAGGTCAACAACTCATTTCAGTGTCATGGCCCTGAGACACTGCCAGGTCTGACTGTTCCTGCTCATTCACAGGGCTCCCCCAACTCTGCTTAGAACCCAGCACCCCATTTCAGCTGGTCTCCAGTTCACCGCAGCCCTGCCCTGCCCAGGCATGGGGCCCACCAACCCAGGCCCACCCACACCCATGTCCTGGTCCAGCATTGGACCATCCCCAGGTGGATGCCCAATGCCCAGGGCTGGGGCTACTCTGCTCCTGTCTGGGGTGGTGGGATGAGCCCTGGATGCCAGGGCCTGCCCTGATGGATCCCAGAGGAGCCCCATGGCCCCTGGTCCCCACAGCACCCTGACTTCAAGCTGTTAGTGGCAAATATGCAGTTAAGAGCCACCTTCACAGAGTCTGAAACCACACAGCATGAGAGCATTCAGCTCTGCAGGGAGCCTTGGTGTCAGCACAGCACCATATAGTTACTACAGTCTCTAAAGCCAGCAAGAAATATCTTTAGCCCCTTTAAAATCTGATCACGTAAGTTATTCTGGCTAATTGTCCCTTCCTGACAGTTTCAATTTGGTCTCAGTATTTGGTGGCATTGAAAGCCTAGGGTAGATGTCTTCTGATTCAAAATGAACTTCCTAGTCCCAGGGACTCCTGCAGCTACTCACTTTCAGAAGTAATTTTTCTCATCCACCATGCTAAATATGCATTTGAGCTTTCACTTGAATTTTAAAGAATGATCTACAGTCTGCTTCACTGATGCACGGTTTCAGTCTTACACTCTACAGTCTTACATTTTCATTTACCTGAGAAATGAAACCACAGCCAAGCAATTTTGGTAATCACATCATCTGGTACGACAGCTAAATCTGTCTTAACTGCCAGTCTGTGCAATGAGGAAGAAAGAAAAGGAGAAAAAAGCACTTCAGCCTGGCACAGAGCGGTCCGTGTCAGAGGGCAAGTCGAGAGGAACTGATGGAGGCCTCAGGTCACTCATCTGTAGTTAACTTGCACTCAGATCACAGCAGAGCCTTCAAAAGAGGGAGGAATTTGGATAAAAGGCAGCTGCTGGCTCCTGGATGAGCAGGCAGATGAAAGAAGCACAGCCCTGCAAGTGAGAGCTGGCTGGTTAATAAGGGGTTGAGACTGGCAGCGTTTCCAGTTAGAGAAGGTGGCACTAGGGGTTGTTAGAAGTCTGGGAACAGACCCAAGGAAGAATAATAATTTTTTAAAATAAAGATGTTAAATGAACTAAATCAATTGTTCAAACTTTTTCTATATGTAGGGGTCTTTACTGACCCCTGGGTGGCTCAGGGATATCAGAGGAATGAAAAGCTCACTGGGCAGTAGGGGTTCCTGGGCTCCTGAGCTGGACACGGTGCCGGTGAAGCCAAAATCAGGCCAGGAAGGAAGAGGGCAGGGAAGAAAAAAATAATTTCTAGGATTGGGTAGAACATCATTGCAGTAAGCAGAACAGAGAAAGGAATGGCTGGAGAGGACATACTCATCTGGCACTGCTGGAAAGAAGTGTGCAGACCAGAGGGACAAGAAGAAATGAAGAAAGTAATATTCAGGCTCAGATAAAGCAAAGCAATGTTGAGAGATGAGTGAAAGGGGTTGAGATGCCCAAAACAGGCCTTTTGTTCTTGATTTGTAATAAAAAACAGGTTTTTTTTTCCCAATGGCATTTTCTGTTCAATATTGTTGTATCAAGTGGAAGTGCCCAGGTGCTGGCAGTGGAGGAGAGCTGCAGCAGTGGCCTTTGTGAGGAGAGGCTGAAGCTGCCCTCTGCCAAACACAGCTGGTTCCAATGGACCCACCACAGGGCACAGCTGAGCCTCTGAGACAAGATGGTGGCTTCTCTGTGAAAATGTGCTTAAGAAACAATAAAAATGCTATGCAGCATCAGTGACAGATGAGTGGAAAACACTGTGAGAACAGTCCTGCGGACACGAAGGTGAGAGACAAAGGAGGGTGAAGAGGTGACACAGGTGCTGAATCAGAGACTCCTCTGAAACCTGTGGAGATGGCTGCGGTGAAGCAGGTATTTCCCTGCATCTCCCTTGGAGATGATCACGCTAGAGAAGCTATTCAGACTGTAGTCCATGGAGGACCCAACACTGGACTAGATGGATATTTCCTGAAGGAACTGTAACCTGTGGAGAGCCCACAAAGGAGCAGGTTTACCTCGAAGGGCTGCAGCCCGTGGAGAGGACCCATGCCAGAACAGAAAAAAAATTTGTGGAGGAAGCGGCAGCAGAGAGGAACTGCTATGGACTGACCACAACCCTCATTTCCTATCCTGCTGCGGGACAGAGTAGGACATAGAGGAGTCAGGAATAAAAAATGAAGTTCATCCTGGAAAGAAGTGGGGGAGGAGGGGAGCTCTTTTAAGTTTGGTCTTTCTTTCTAGCCATCCTCCTCTGTTTTAATTGGCAATAAATTAATTTTCCCCAGGTGGAGTCTGTTTTGTCTGTTACAGTAATTGATGAGAAATCTACTTGTCTGTATCTTGACCCGGAAGCTTTTTTCATCTTATTTTCTCCCCTTGTCCTATTGAGAAAGAGAAGTGAGAGAGCAGCTGGGTGGTCCTCTGGCAGCCAAACAAGGTCAACCCACCTGAATCAGTTAATCTTAGAATAAGTATTAACAGTTCTAGTCTAGAGATCAGATGTGGTAGGACTGCAAGGATGGGCAAAAGACAGGTAAAGGAAATGACCTGCAGTAGATTAGTTTTGTGAACTTGCATCAGCTTTCTTAGAGTTTCCAGCCTGGAGCTGTGGTTCCTCTTCATGTCATGCCACACAGGAACTGAAATATTCCTACATACCTTCACAGACATGCAGACAGATATACTTCCTTTATATTACTTCCTTCATAAAGATTCTTTCAGCTCAATCACACAGGGTTTCAGTCTCAGCCCTGCATCCATTTCATTGAGCAACTAAAGAAGTCTTAATATGCATTTCCTGTGTTACCTCTTCAGATATGTGTAAATAAAGTAATACTGTATCTCAGGGAGGGAATTCAAAACAGATCCTGAAGAATCTATATCGTAAACATGAGTTATATTTGTGCTTAATGACTTGAATATTAATGTATGTTTTATTTCCTTCCCCATGCCTTTCAGAAATATTCAGTTTCTTCCTTAAATCATTGTCATAAAATTGTTTGACATCACCCTGACCCCTGTTAACATATCATGTCTAGGGTTCAGTCATATTAGAGCCAGATTAGCACGGTACTTTTGCTATTTTAAAAATAACAGTAATTTAAAATTTAAAACATATTGCACATTGATTTGAAATTCACTTGTTGATGTTTCAAAACATATTTCATGCATTATATCAGCAAAATATTTCATATCCATTCCACAACTAGTACCTTACAGTACACTTTCCTCAGTTCATTGTCCCCCTAGCAACTAAGGCATCATCACAAAATTTAGTTTAGCTTACTTAAACTATCTAACATAATATCGGTACTAACGTTCAGTAGTCTATTCAAATGTTTGTCTTCTTACTTTTGTAGCAGAAAATGTGAATAAGAGGCAGTACTGTGCAAAAAGATATGATTTAGGACTAAAAATTAAGGACTTGGGTGGAATTTGGTACTAAAACATGAACACCTACGGCTCTTTCTTCTTTTCCTGTAAGCAAATGCAGACAAGCTGTGACACAAGAAACCCTCAGGAAGTGGGAGAACAAGAAGGACATTCCTTTGACACAGAGAGAATTCAAAACTCCATCTACAGCCTTTCTAAAGCAACTGTTGGGCCACAGGGGTTTATGTAGGTGGGAAAATTTTCTAGTTGCTCTTTCTTGGAGATACTTCTCTTGAAACTGTGCAGTGAGAAACCAGCATTCACTGGATAGAGGGGGGAAAGAGAGAGACCTGTGGGTCAGAAACACCCCTGTGAGTCAAGGAGCTCTGCAAGCCAGGTCCTCCTCTCTGTACTGCTGACATGCTTCACTCCAGCAAGAATGTAATAAAGTGAATCCCCAGGAATTCTGAACTAGAAGTCCCTCAGGTAATATAAAGACCAGAATCCAACCTCAGCTACTTCTGAAGGGGTGGTTTAAACATTAGCCTATGGCATGAAGCTCACAGTCTTAATAACCAAGACAATGGCAGCATTTTACAAGAATGGTACTAAGTACACAGGTCCCTCAAAAAGGAAGGGCATGATCACCTGCTCTTAAAAGAGATCTTCACTATGTGGTTCCATACCCCACAAGACTGAGTCACCTTCTTCATCCCTGTGTTCAATATTTCTGACTCTGTTTTGAGACACCTGCTTGTATCTTCACCCAGTCTGGAGAGTCTTAGACCCAGGCAGGGCTCTGGATTCCTCTTCAGGCACTGGAGAAGCTGATAAAATCATCAAAATTAAACCAGTTTAGCTCAGCTCCCCAGACTATCCTCTCTCCTGTGTTCATGAGGAGCAGAAGGTGACATTCTCAACATGTTCTCTGCAAAATCGGAGCTCAATAGCAGCAAACTGTGGAGCATGAACCATCCAGAAAAGAATGTGAAAAAGATACTATACAGCCCCAGTTCCCAAATGCAAGTTCACCTTCAAAGTAAATCTCTGAAAAGTTAGAACAATCTTGTTTCCTGCTAATTACAAGAAAGATCTGGTTTTGAACCAGTTGAAAAGTGTCTTATTTTTATATTGCACTAAGCCTGCAATTGAGAATTTCTCCCCTAAAGAAGACAGATAAACTTAAATTTACTAAATGATCTCATATTGCCTGCAGTTAGCTCTCTAAAAGCCCAGACTTTCAGTTTAAGGGTTTGGAAAATGTTCTCCTGAAAGAACACAATAGAAAATGAGCGGGAAACAAAAGGTCTTCTGAATTAAGTAACTCTGCACTCCCAGCCCTTCTGGCTATATTGATGACAAGGCCTCCCCCCCAAGGAATATGCCTCACCAACTGGCAATGTTTTGAAACAAATGCCTTGAATAAAGTCAGAAATAGCATTTGGCACTTCAAAACTGCATCTGTTGTGTTAATGATACTTTCATATCAGTATTTTTTGGGTCACAGATGAAGCTATCTGGAAATGAAAGTGGTTTTACATCAGTTTAATTTTTCTCACACTAATTTCAAGCTGAGGCACTCTTTTGTCCATCAGTGAATCTCTACAACAAATATCAGGTCTGCTTAATAAGTCCTGGAAAGGCATGTTTGGGCTGGTTTGTGCACCAGTGACCAACTTCTCCACAACAGACTGCGAAGGCAGATTGTCTTGACCATGAGATTAGATGCCCAGAGCTCAGCTTTATCAGCACAACATGGCAGGATGGCTGTGGGGAAAAGAGGAATTGCATGTTTGCTAGCACCTGTAGCTCACTGGGTGACAGTCATCCCAGGTTCTGGTAGGAGAAGCCACACTCTCCAAAGTGCACAAACCTGTGCAGCAAAGCATGGCATCTGCTGGCAGGTAGGCAGACAGAGTTACTAGGCAGAGTGAAGGAGTTGCCCTCAAATCACAGAATCACAGAATCCTTTCAGCTGGAAAAGACCTTCAATATCATCAAGTCCCACCATTAACCCAACACTGCAAAGCCTGTCTCTAAACTGTGTCCCTCAGCAGCACATCTGCACGTCTTTATAATATCTCCAGGGATGGTGACTCCACTGCTCTGGGCAGCCTGTTCCACTGCAATTTAACCTTAAGAGAAAGAAAAGGCAAAGAAAGTAACTGCTTCTTTTTAGTAAGTGCTTTCTAGCAGTTACTAGTAGAAGAAATAGTGTCATAGTTATCAAGAGAAAAATGTTAAGCATCACTGCACCCAAGACACTGAGGGTTGCAAAAGAGTTCCTTGGCACAATATTCAAGCAATAAGGAATGAGAAAGTGCTAAGGATAGAATATTAGCAATTAAAAATAAAACAGTATATAATCCAGTAGTGGTAAAAAGGGAATTCGATTTTAACACTTCTGCTTAAAGCCTAGCAATCTGTGGATTACCTGAAGCACACACTGATTTTCAAGATGTTTGGCTTTTGAAGGATATTCTAATATATATTGTAGCCTGCATTTTCTGTAATCCCTTTTATCCATCAACACTAGAGACATTTTGCTGCCCTTTAAATATCACTTTTTCAAAAATCATAGTGTGAACTTTCAAAACCTATTCTTTGCTGCTAAAACTTCACACCTTTTCTCATGACCCACTCACCACTTTTTTCAACCAGCTGCAAGATGAAGCCTTACTATTACTCCCCTAGCTAGACTAGTTACCTCAGGTATTTTCTTTGAATGACAATACTCAAGTTTATTACAATACTATTAGTTAGAGGGAAGGTCCTCTGATTAAGTATCAAACACACTGACAAGTGAGGAGGGCATATTTTGACTCTGTGGAGGAAACGTTCTTGTAACAGGGGTAGAGCTCCCTCATGCTTCCCTCCATAACAGGGCCAGGTTAAGAGCAATGTCTAAGCTCCATTACAGGCAAAAGCCACAAAACATTTCATCCCACCCACACCACTGTAGCTGAAGGACCCCAAGAAACTACCCCAAGAACTATGAATGCCTTTGCTATCAACACACCCACCCATAGGTCTCTGCAACTTAAAAAAAAAAAAATGTTAAGTGAATTAGTACATTAAATTAAAAGGCAAAAATCATGATTAACTGGATAAGAAAGACTGTATCGGGGAATAGAGGCCGGAATACAGCCAGCTCTTCTTTCTGAGGAGGAGGTTAAGGAGACAGGAGGTGAGCCACAGGCTGACACTCCAGGGAGGGAAGGAACTGTGAGTTGAAACCCAGAGTTCATCGCTGCAAGAAAGAAGGTAAAGGTAGAAAAAACATCCCTACAGTAAACAGAGCAGTGATTTCATTAGTTTTAGTACTTAATGTTGTAAACTGACCGCTGTGTGGTTGTTTATGGGATCTGGCCCCTGTTTAAATCACAGTGACTTTCTAATAAGATTGTTCTAACTCTTGGGTTTTGACTCTCTTGTTTTTACCAAAGAAATTTAACAAGAGTAGTGGATTTACCATGCAGAATGTAACAGCCAGTACACCAGCTTCACTTAACGAATACTAGCATCCCTTCAGGAGTCAACTCCTGTAGCAAAACATAATGATGAGAGTAAACAACAGATACTAGAAGTAAGTTTTCAAATATATGTTTCCATGGGAGCAAATTAGCCATAATACCTGGAAAGCTGTACCCACACCAGCCTGCACTGCTCCCCTCTCCACTCCCTGGCCACATCTGTCTACATTTCAAATGTCTGTGCAAGATTCAGACGTCTGTCCTCAGCTGACTTAAAGTAAGTTCATGTATCACCTTTGGAATGTTTTTATAGACCATTTGACAAGCAATGCATTACCAAAACCATAGGTTCATATACTTGAAATACAATTGTACCCACCCCCAAGGCTGAGATGGCAACAGCTGAGAAAAACAGTCTGAAACCAAAGAGCTTCTGAATGAAGAACTTCATCCATCCACCTTGTGTTAGAGCAAACATCAGGGAAAAGGAATGCAAGTAGACTCTTCTTTAAGACATGAGGAAATGATAAGTCGACCACCCATCAAAACAAGAGAAATAAACTACAAGGACTGCCTGTCTCATGCTGATGCACACTTGGTTAAGTCTATCCTTAGCTTTGTAGCCCATGACCTTTGGATCTGTATACAGATGTCTGTTGTTCAGTACCCTTTTTGTTCTAGGAAAAATGTCTTTCCCAACTATAGTTCCCAGCTGGTTGCACAAGTTTCCTATAAAAGAATTGAGCTGTTACACCAGTATGGATTTAGACCCCTTACAGATGTCACAAGTTGCTGAGCTGCTGCAGGGGGGGATGGAAGAGCCAGAGGGACACACTCCTGTGCAGAATCTGGTCTAAAGAGAGGCTTTCAGAGGAACCCATTTGAGAGTGGTCCTCTTGACCCCATTTAAAGGGAGTAAGCTCTACCTAGATTGAAAACAGCTATCCAGTGACTCTTTGACATTTCAATAGTTATATCACAGCTTTATCTTCATGAGACTGGCTGAGTTTTTAAGCCACATATTCTTGGCTGTCAGCAGTTTGTGCACATCTCTGATGTGGGATGAAGTTTGACAGAGCTGTCTGTACATGTGGAAAAATAGGAAACTTAATAATAGCCACCCAAAAATTTTGACCAAGAGGTACTGATATGTTTGATGAGCTGTTAGCTCACAAACATGTATTGCTTGTCAGATGAATAAAGAATAGATGGATAGAGAGAGAAATAGATGATAATGCTACATCATTATCATGTTATTTTTCTACTCTAGAAGCAAAGTTAGCCACTCAATAAAGCAGTACAAAAGCCTCAGAGACAAAAGATGACCTGTAAGAAGATAAAAAAACATTCTGGGGAAGTGCAAGCAGAAACAGCCCAAATAATGAGGGCAGTATCATCACAGCATAAAGGACAATGACAGTTTCCCACTAACATGGGCATGTGAGGATGACGGTTTCTAGGGGAGATAAGACCTCCACAACCTTGTGTTTAGTATACAATTGTATAGAAACAGAAACAGATTTAGTGTTGCCATCTACAGCACTGATGAGGTTCAGAACCTTAATGGTGAAGGGAAACCTCTAAAAAACTGCAAAGAACTACTGATTCAAAAGCTGGGGAAAAATGAATGTGGAATCATAGAGTGAGAACCCTCTTACTGGTAATTATAGCTGCAGCTTTTATTTACAGGGACACTGTGAATGTCATGAATTATTGTACTAAGGAAGATGTCTTCCATCTTAGTGCCAAAGACAGAACTGCAGTCCAAGGAAAGGTCTAAAATTGCTCAAAATGGAAGTATAAAGCTATGTCTTTTATTTTCCACCTCATTTTGCCATTTTTTATTTGTCAGAGTATAAGTGGCTTGCTGCTTCTATTCATCTCTTTTACAGACAGGACAATTTAACAAGCAGTTACTGCAGCCATTGGTTTTTAAAGCATTAGAAAAAGCAAATATTTTGCAGTTGGAGGTTAGCACAGTATAATTTTATGCATTCAGCCATGGCAGCACTTGTTGATTTAAAGCCAATGAAATGATTACTGAAAGAAATCCCTAGAATATTCTGCAGACAAGTCATTATTTTGCCTGACCTCTGAAAGCTCCACTGATCAAAAGCTTGTATCTCTTACAGAGGAAAAATGAAGCAATTACAGTAATTAACCAAGGAAGAGTAATGGAATCTCCATTGAAGGGGGTAATGTTTCACCCTCTAAAAGGTGCATCCCAATCTCGTTTATTAACATTGGCAGGAGTTCTCACCTAGGGAAGCAGTTTTCTTTATCTTTCACAGAAGGTTTTATTCAATCTACTTATGACAAAGGCTCTCATAAAACACTAAGTTCTTCTCTTCCTTTTTACTATGTTGATTAACTAAAAAGTTATTTCTCTACTTAGTCATCTCATATTGAATCTAAGTACTTATACCTTCATTAACACTGACAGCTATATTCATAGTATTTTTCATTGCTTTCCCAGACACTGTACCTCCTGTTTTGACAAATAGTGTTAATAAAAATTTGAACTGCTCAAAAAGCTCTTCACAGACTGTCTTCTGTATAAATTTACCTTTTTCCCAGCTAATTAAAATAGTGTTTTGCAAGGAAATTAGATTTCTTGCAAAAAAACATCTATCAGTTTTATTTTTAAAAACTTCCAGTAAAACTCAAATCTTTCAAACAGAACCAATCGGAAATCTTCTTCAGGAACTAGAAAGCCTAATGCTGCTTGAGACAGTAAATGGAACTGGGAAAGTACACTCCAATAATGTGAAGGCAGCTATCTTGGGGACAAAGGTTGGTAACCACAATCCTTTCCATCTCCAGTAGTTGCATAACAGAAGATTTTGAAAGAGAGTAGAAAAAACAAACCTAACAGTGTTGCCAAAAAAAAAAAAAAAGCCTAAAATTGCAGAAAGCCAGAGTGAATAGTTACTAATTAGTCCTTCACACAGCCAGAGATAGATATCTGTATTTCAGAGAAACATATTTCGGCTTCTTTTATTATTATTATAATTACGGTGAGTAACTAAGGATTCACAGTGTTTGTAGGCAATAGAATAAATACATGCAATAAGCTCCAGAGAGATGACAGCAAAGGAAAAATAATAAGCAGGCAGCTTGAAATGTCATGTATTTCACCCTGGAAGAACATTTGGCATGGTACCTTGCTGCCGGCTGGTGACCAGGTTTCTCATTAGGAGACCCGTTTTGTTTAGGCACAACAGCATAAATAAAGACAATGTATTGTGCTTTCAGGTCTGTGTTTGTATTCACATTTCTTCTCACTCCTAATTACTTTAAAGAGACACACCTTTTTGGCACAAGTGGGATTTCAATCTACATGTCTATACCCCCACTCAGTAAGCACTCCTGCTTTGATGCCTAAAGTCATTCTTGCACCACTGGGAAACTACATTTAATCACAGAATCGTAGAATATCATCTTAGAAGGAACCTCAAGTATCATCTGGTCCAACCTTTAGTGGGAAAAGTACAGTCTAAAGACCTGGTAAGAAGTATGTTGCAACCCCAACCCAAACAGACACCACATCCCAAACAGTACCCATTCCTCTATCTCTTATCTGTGTGTTACCAGTGGGATCTTCTCCCACTTGGTGCCATGAGGGTAAAACCAAGCTTCCTGACCTTCCCAAACACTTGGACAATATGAGAAAGGGAATTGTTTTGTGATGAGAAAGATGGCTCCTTTCCCAGAAGGAAGGGAAGGAGGGAGGGAGAGAGGGAGGGACTGGCTACAGAGTCAGGGTAGTGCTGGCAGAAGCCTGACAGCAACTGAGGATAAACTTACGAAACTGAGTCAAACAAGACCAGGAGGACCTAGAAAAAACTTCAATCTGCTGCAGGTGGAAGAAACCATGAGCCATGAAAGGAACCTAAAGTTGACAAAGGAAGGTTGGTAGCAAAGGGGTAAGAGCCATTGCCCTGCAAACAGCAGTGATGTAAGCAGGAATGATCCAGGGAATTGCATACTGAAAGAGCACCGAGATCTAACACATTGTAGCAGTTAAAGCAGCCAAGAGAAAGCAGAACTATTTTTCAGTGAAGACATAAAAACCTTTAAATGCATCTAGTCCCCCTGAACCATCAACACCTTTCACAAAAACACTTCAGCAACAATAACCACTGTAAAGACACATGATAAAGAACTTGGCAAGGACAGCATATGCTGCAAATGAGAAGAAAGTGGAAAAATAAGTCAGTTTCTTGACATGTACCGGGATGCTACCAGCAGCAATGCTTGACACAGACTTCATAATAGAGAACTTAATTTTAAAATATGGAGAGTTCTGATGTTGTTAAGTATATAATCTTCATTGACCTTGTCACAACAGGACAATGAAAAGGAGAGAAACAGAAAGAAGGAGCTAGTTCTTTTATGATATCCCCTGTATCCTTCCATGACAATTGTCCTCCCAGTCAATTTATTAACTTCTCTGCTTCTCCCTGAACTTCTTGAATCATCTTTGACAACTTCACCTCTCATCGCAGAGCTCTCTGTTACTTGTATTGCTCAAGCAGATCAAAACTCCTCGAAGGAAGTTTCTTCCTTTTCTTCCACCTTGCCTACAGAACAAGCAGGAATGCAAAGTCTGAAGGAATTCCAGTGTCATACCATCAAAATAACATGGGTCACTTGAGAGCTGTAAAGTGCCTCTGTCACTGTTTTAGTCTTGTTTCAGTGAAGTTGTGTTCAGCTTTATATCTACTTATTTCTGTGCCTGTACAATCCCCTGACCTCCAACTGCACAACAAAGGCTTTGAGGAGAACAGAAACTCTTTTTTTTTTTTTTTTTTTGACACAGAATGCCACAAAGAGCCAGAGAATTTAGCAGAGTTTTGTAAAGACATTCTCTCAGAGCCCTGCAATATTCAGACCTGCGGCAGCAAAATTTGCCTTAGGAAATTATTCTTTCACAGAGTTTTGTTCTGGAGTAAAGTCTTCAGAGGGCCATAGTGACACCTGTAGCTCATGCACCACAGGTTTCTAGGCAGAATGACAAAGCTGTTGCTTCAATGAGTCAGTCTTGTTCTAAGTAGTCAGTTATTGTAGATTAACCCCAGTGGGAAGCTTAGCCCCACAGTACCAGTTGCTCACTTGGCCCTGGTGGGATAGGGGAGAGAATCAGAAGGGTAAAAGTGAGAAAACTTGTTGTTTGAGACAAAGCCAGTTTAATAGGAATAGGAAAAGCAAAAGCCACACACAAGCAAAGCAAAGGGATTCATTCAGCACTTCCCATCGGCAGGCAGGTGTTCAGCCATCTCCAGGAAAGCCAGGCTCCATCACGTGTAGTGGTACCTTGGGAAGACAAATGCCATCACTCCAAAGGCCCCCCACTTCCTCCTCCTTGAGTTCATTTCACTGAGCATAACATCATATGGTATGGGATATTGCTTTGGTAACTTGGGGTCAGCTGTCCCAGTGGTGTTCCCTCCCAATTCCTCGTGCATCCCAAGCCTACTCACTGGTTGGGTGGGTTAAGGAGCAGAAAAGGCCTTGACCCTGGGTAAGCACTGATCAACAGTATCTAAAACATCCCTGTGTCATCAACACTGTTATTACAGAATCACAGAATTGTCACAGTTGGAAAAGAGATCACCACATCCAACTGTCACACCCCCCCCCCAAAAAAAAAGAAACAACCAAAAAAACCCCAACAAAACAAAACACACACCTCACCATCCCACTAGAGCATGTCCTGAAGTTCCTCATGTACATGTTTTTTTAATACCTCCACGGATAGTGACTACACCACCTCCCTGGGCAGCCCATTCCAGCACCTGACTACTCTTTCAGTAAATAAATTCTTCCTAATATCCAATTCAAACCTCACCTGATGCAACTTCAGACCATTTCCTCTTGTCCTGTTGTTATTTACATGAGAGAAGAGGCTGCACTCACCTCACTACAATAGGCCACACCATTTCTGATACAGTCCAGGATGCCATTGGCCTTCTTGGACAACTGGGCACACTGCTGGCTCGTGTTCAGCTGGGTGTCCACCAACACCCCCAGGGCCTTTTCTGATGGACAGCTTTCCAGCCACTGCTGCCCAAGCCTGTAGTGTTGCAGGGGATTGTTGTGACCAAAATGCAGGACCCAGCACTTGGCCTTATTAAACCTCATACCACTGGCCTTGGCCCATCAATTAAATCTGTCCAGATCCCTCTGCTGAGCCTTCCTCAGCAGATTGACACACCCACTCAATTTGGTGTTGTCTTCAAACTTGCTGAGGGTGCACTCAGTTCCCTCATCTAGATCACTGATGAAGATATTGAACAAGACTTGGCCCAAGTGGAAAACATGGCTGAGTTTTCTTCTGGGAGGGGGGTGACTTCCAGCTGGCCCAGCCTCTGGGCCTGCCCTCACACCCTGAATGCGCCAGCTGCCACTCTGCACTCTTATTGCCCACTCTGGTCACCACGCTACTCGTCGCCACACTCCCGAGCTGCCCATTATAGGCAGGGGTGGCATCCATTGCTCTGACAATGCCCAGATCTTGCCTGCAGCTCCCACGAGGGCTGCTTCCTTGGTAGGTGTCCCCCCACTCCCCTGTGGTTTCCCTATCAGAGGGAAACCTTTGGGAGAGATAAAGCAAAAAAGGAACCCCCATTAATCAAGATCTGCCACTCCACTGTGGATCAGCTCTGCTTCAGAGCATCTCCACTCATCAATGGAGGGTTGGGTTCTTTATAACTCCTGCCAGTACAAAACATAGCTCCATGTGAGCTACTACAAAGAAAATTAACTTTATCTCAGCCCCAAAACAGTAATTCTGTGTAAAGAAAACATACAGACCTCATCACTCTCTACAACTACCTGAAAGGACATTGTAGAGAGGTCGGTGCTGCTCTCCTCTCACAGGTAATTAGCGATAAAACCAGAGGGAATGGATTCAATCTGCAACAGGGTAGGTTTAGACTGCACATCAGGGAAAAGTCTTTCACAGAAGGAGTAGTCAGACACTGGAATAGGCTGCCCAGGGAGGGGGTTGAGTCACCATCCCTGGGTGTGTTTAAGGGTTGTTGAGATGTGGTGTTGGGGGACATTGGTTGGGGGTGAACTTTGTAGAGCGGGGTTAATGGTTTGACTCAGTAATCCCAAGGGTCTTTTCCAACCTGAATGATTCTATGATTCTATGATATTTGCTTCAGGAAGTATGATCAATTTTAAGAAAATAAATAAATAAATAGAAAGCCTTAGTAAATACTATCAGTAAAGCTGAAATGAGGAAATAAGAGTAGCAGCAGATGGATCTTTAGTCATAAAGTAACTAAGTCACCTTGAAAGAAGAGAAAATGTGAGAAAATGTGCCATTTCCATCCAGAATTTCACTCCCTCTTTGCTTTTAAAGATGGAACTGCAAATTCTAAGTCATCTATGGACTTCTCACATGTATTTTTAATATATAGTGTACAACTATAGAGTACAATTATACTAGTTACCAAATACAGCAGTATATATATATGTATATCTTAAAATAGACCCAGAAAGGGGGCTGATTTAGTATATAGAACTTAAAATATTTATATTTTTGTGCTGTTATTTAATACATAAATATACTGTTACAAATGAATGCTTCCCCAAGAATACACAACATATGAGAGAGCAAATAGTCTTTCTGTTTATGTTGAAAATGTTTCCTCGCTTCTATTGCTCTAACATTTGCCTCTGCTCTGCAGAAACATCACTGAACTGAAGTGAACTTGCATGAAACCTCACTAAGTGGAAGTGGAGAAGCAGAGTGTCTATTCCTGTTTCAGCTCCCACGACTGTATCTCACTTTCAGTGGGGACATTGGGAACAGTCAAGGGCTTTATACTTTGTCATTTGTCAGATGAAAGAAGCTGAAGATTCTGAAACAAGACACTCAAATGCTCATACAGAAGAGAATGAAATACTGTCATATTTTTCCCGTGACCCTTAAAGAGACTTGATATTAATACAGTTCAGGCTAACTAGCAGGATCAACACTGGAACAAAGTGTATTTTTGCAAATTTGGGTTAAGATACAATGCCAGAGTCCAGAGCATGAAACTCACCTGGCAGATATTCCTACAGCTATCTGAAGTCTTACCCCATTCCACTGGAGCAACATTCTTTTTCAAAGTGGCCGTTTGTAGGAAATCAAATATAATACATCCTTTTGGGCGTTATTTAACAGGTATTAGCTACTCACTAGTGCATAATTATTGAAAAGAAACAGAGAAGTTTCCTGGTTTTATGGTGTTTCCCCCCTTTAAAGAATTAATGGGTTTTACTGCATGATCCATCTCTCCAGAAAAAATCTCCCAGCTCTCTCCTTTGTAGGAACAAGGCAGTGAAAAATTAAATAGCACTGTTTCTCAACTAATGTAAAAGGAGAGAGCAAAATGATAAGCCTGAATACATAGAAATATTTGAAAACCATTCCTTTAAATCTAAAAGGCTTTGGAGTAATTTAAGAATTAAATCTTAACTGGCTTCATAAGTCATCTGTTATTGATTTTTCTAAGAAATAGATGACAAAAGACTGTAGTTCTTCAGCGATAACATCTTTTCAAATGCATTTGTAGATAAACAGAACTTCCTCATTTGTGCTCCTGCAGAAGAGATGTCTTAGACTCACACAGAAAAATCCTTGTACATTCAAAAGGTTCACATAAATCACTTCCAGGATATAAGACAGTTATTGGATGGAAATGTTTTGTTCCTGGTAATTACATAAGAAAATAACTCAACATGGCAGATGGGAGCTTCTCTCTCTCTGGCATTTTGTATCAATGTAATTGGGTATGGAAAATTATAACTCAAGTTCAGAGTTCAAGTTTGTAAGAAGAAGATATCCACAACATTTTTAACTTTTGACAGCTGTTATTCAGATGTTTCAGTGACTGTTCTGAGGTAAATAACGCTTTTCAGTTCTGAAAGTGCTTATCACAACATAGGATGAGTTACAGAAATATAGTTTCAACTCAGAAAGGAGCACGCTGCTACATGAGACCTAGTCATTTGGCCAGCTAGAGATGAAATCATTTTGCATCTTGTAGAGCTGGTGAAAAAAAGGAAGTGCATTCAGAGAAAATACCAGGAATTTTTAGCCCCCATCAAAAAACAACCCGAGTATTGTCAGGAAGAAATAGGAAAAAAATCACTTCATCAATTTCAAACAAAAATAGTGATTCTTCTAAAAAGTACATTTGAAGCTGAAAAAAAAAAAAAGTAAAATATACTAAATTATCACCTTTAACCCTTTTATGAGAAAGGCCTTTGCAGTGCCAGAACTGGCCTGTACTGATAAAGCCAAATCATTCTGTAAATATCTGTTAGTCTCAACAGCCAATGTATGGAAATACTTCTGAAGCCAAGAGGTCCCTGGTCACTTCAGAAGCCCAGAGGAAAGAACAGGCAGAGCCTGAGATCTGAATGTGAAACCCTGATACAGCCAAATGTCATAAAAATCAGTTACAAAGCCTGACAAATTTCGGAACCTTAAAAATCACAAAGTGTGTTTGTCCTTCTGTGGATATTCATAGAATCATAGAATGTTTTGGGTTGGAAGGGCTCTTTAAAGGTCACCTAGTCCAAGCCCCCTTCATTCAGTTGCATTTTGAATGGAAGGCTTCATGCTGTTCCAATGAGGAACACACCACAACCCAGGCTGGAGGCAAACACTGCAAGCTGTGGGGGAATCTCTTCAGATAAAATCATATAGTAGCAGCAGCTACATTTTGGGAACATTTTCTTTTTTATCCACTCTATTCTGCCTACACTACTTTTGAAATAACCTCATGAGGGCTTCAGGGGCATCCACAGCAAATCGAGGTTAAAAGAATGAGAAGACCAACTTAAGTATATCATCAGAGGTGAAAAACCATTCTAGCATGGCTCATGGCTACCATAAGACATGGCCAGGCTCATCTCAGAACCACCATCATGCACAAGAAGGGCTCTGTGATCAAGGTCCTAAAAACACTGATGTGTCTGTAGATGTAGAGAAGCAGAGCAGTAGACAGGAGATAAAAATAAGCAGCTTACCCATGAAACTGGTGGATGGGCAGAGTGTGCTGTTTCCCTTCTGAGGATGAGAGAAAAGCAAAGTGGGTTTACTGACCATGAAGGGGAGCAACAGATGTCAGGCTCCAGTTCTGTGATCCTAAGCGTCTTGTCACTAAAGAGCCCACAGCCACTCTTTTTTAGCAGGTCTTGTGTCCTGGAAGCCTCTCTGAAGCTGTCACTTTGACAGACAGCCGTGCCTGCAGTGGCCTTGCCATTCGATTTAGCTGGCGCACAACCCTGTGTAATTCCTTTCTGTACCCCGTGACTACTTTCAAACGCTGTTATGCCCCAGCTGCCTTAATCTCACACTTCAGTTGTCATTTCTTAGACAGACTCTGTAATTAACTCTTCTTTCCCCTCAAACCAACCTATCCACTTCCTAATACAATATTGGTTTTACCTTTTTGGAAACAATTCCAGTGTGTTAGACCCTCTGCTATTTAAGTGCTCAGAGAATAATTATGAGGCTGGTAAATCCTGAAAAGTTACTTTCTGGAGCAAGAAGGCAACACCATAGACAAAAGGACAAACCTTAAAGGAGAAAAAAACTGCTAAACAAGTGTGTGTAAAATAATACCATTGTTTTAATTAACTTGTGAGCCTGCCCTATAAGCTGTAGCACAAGAGGCTGGCAGAGGCAGCAGCAAAGTTTGTATTTTTTCTCCAGTCATGAAGGTTCTCTAATTGCTAATTAAATGTATTAAAAACTTAAGTCTATTATTCCTATCCCTGCATTGGCTCATATATGATAATGGTTCACGTATGAATGCAGCTATAACATTTACTAAAATATCTTTTTTACAATCCTAATCCTGATCTCAGTTTCCGGGCCAATTAGCCTGGTGGCACTGGATAGATAAAAGGGAAGAAATGGGTTGAAATGTTCAGCTCAGTGCTCTTGAGGTAGTTGCTTGGTCATAACTGGGCAAAATTATTCCCTCTCATTTCCCTCCTCCCTCACCAGAGTGGAACACATGAATATGAGATGGTTGGAACAAGAGAGAAAACATAAACACCCATTTTTCCTTTGTCTTCTTGCAGTTGTGCAGCTGCGTTTATTGCCCCTATGTTCAGTCTAGACCAGAAAGGAGGAGAAAAGTCCTGCTTCATTTTCAATTGGACCACAAGTTGTTGAACTGAAATAAGTAGAATAATACACAATATGAAGTATCCCTCGACATAATTCAAATAGTCTGCTGCTCCAGCTACCCATTCATTTTTAAAGCCCATTGCACTCCCAGAAAATCTGTTGCTGGATTAAGATGAGTATCTTCAGGTATTTTATGTCTAATGACATTCTACAGCTGGGATTGCCTTTGGGAAACTCCTGCCCTACATCTTCTGCATTTCCACTCACTCTTAGTTTGATGAAAAAAGGCTGAGGTACAACAGTTATTTTTACTCATTCTCTCTTAAGTCCATTAGGAGAAAAAAAAGCCTAAATCAGAATACTTTAACACAGTAGTAAGAATTTGGACCTCTTGGTTCATCAAGTCCAACCTTCATCCTCACATCTATCTATCCATTAGACCAGAGCCTCAAGTGCTACGTCCACTCATTTTT
>JANIJG010023781.1:24094-51299 GCA_024611175.1 Megaceryle torquata
GCCTGGGGTTGTTGTGACTGAAGTGCATGACCTGGCACTTGGCCTTGTTAAACCTCATCCCACTGACCTCAGCCCATCGCTCCAGCCTGTCCAAGTCCCCCTGCAGAGCCTTCCTACCCTCAAGCAGATTGACACTCCCACTTCATTTCATGTCATCTGCAAATTTATTGAGGGCACATTTGATCCCCTCATTCAGGTCATTGATAAAGATATTAAACAAGACTGGTAATATTAAACAAGACTGGTGATATTAAACAAGACTGGTGCATCTGTTTGAAAAGAATTCTTAACCAACTAGATTATGGGGCTACTAAAATGATACCCAGACATCATAGATGTTAATATTAAACACTAAATTCTGCTCAAACCAAGTTAGACATTAAACATACTCTTGAAATCTTCAGAACTGTTCTAGAAACCATAACTAAACAGTTTTACTTATTTCTAAATTCATAGAATCATAGAATGGTAGGGGTTGATCTCTGGAAATCATTGAATCCAACCTCCCTGCCAACTCAGAAACACCTAGATTAGGCCACACAGGAACAGATTCAGGCGGGTCTGATCACAAAGAATCCAATCCCAAACATGAATTATCCTATCATTTATACTTTACAATTTTATTTACACAGTTTATCATCCTGATGGTTGAATGGATGTGTAAAATGACAGCCCATCCTTTAAGTTGTGGGATTTTAAAAAAGAATGTTGACAAGCATGAATTTAAGGTGATTTTTATTACTCCCTTGCATTTTACCTCCTCCAAATTTTGTAATTCATTGCTACCTATATGAAACATTTTGGAGACAGCAAAAATACACAAATAACCAATGCTCTGGATGATTAGAATTGCAGTAACCATAATCAAAGAAAAACTAAATAAGTTTAATCATGGTTGATTCAAGTAAGGTTAAGCAATTCCAGGAAATTAAAGGATTAATTAAATGTGTCATGTCACTGCTAGATCTGGATACATTAATTTTAACATAAATTATCCCATACGCTTAATTCCTCTTTCTGTTTTGGTTTTGGTTGGGTTTTTTTGTTTTTTTTTTTATCAACTAATTATTCCATCAATCTTTCTTAGCTGAAACAAAATTTTGTACAAAGCTACTTCACAATTCAGGCTTTTCACTTCTACTGTGATTTCTGAGTCAATCTTTGTGTTAAAGCTCATAAACTTCTAATGTTCTGGTCCTAAAGTGATCTCATGAAAGTTTCTAACATGAAGCTCCACATTTATGCACAGAGGCAAACTTCTTTTGGAACATATTAATTTACCCCCTAAGAAGAAGAGTTATCACTGTTCCTTAGCTTCCTTGGGAAAAAGTCATGAACATTTCCTAACTTTCTATTAAACCTTAAATCAAAATTTTAAGACCGAACAGATTAACATGATCCACCAACCTGACTTTCATAATAAAGACCATAAAAATCTCATTCTGTGATTTCTGCAAGAAGATGATTGACATATTAATTCCTCAACGAATCAGTTTCACCAAATTCTTGAAACAACTGTTTTCACAGCCTCTCTGTTATGTTAACACATAACAGTGGCAACAGACATGAAAAGTAACATTTCCACATGTATGGTGAAAAATTTACTCCATTGATATTATCTACACAGTACCTTTACTTGTGTTTTCTCACTTATTCTAGTTCCAAAATTAAATATGTGCACGCTATATGAAGAAGGGGCAGAGATTAACGACACTTTGCAAAAGTAAATGACATGATGAGTCATCTAATATCATTAGATATGGTGAGGTTGCACCTCACTCGCTACAAGAAGGACATTGAGGTGCTGGAATGGGTCAAGAGAAGGGCAACAAAGCTGGTATAGGGTCTAGAGCACAAGTTTTGCAAGGAGCAGCTGAGGTACCTGGGGTTGTTTAGACTGGAGAAAAGGAGGCTCAGGGGAGACCTTCTCACTCTCTAGAACTGCCTGAAAGGAGGATGGCACAAGGTGGGGGTCTAGCTGCAGGATCTCTCGCATCATCCACTTATGCTCAGAGTCATCACGTACAAAGTCCTGCGGATTTCAGAAAGACAGTTTGCACTTGTAAAGAGCAGCCTGTTCTTACTACTTATTTGCTTGAATTGGAGACTAAATCAAGAATGCTGCCATGAAGTTAATGAACAGCAGGTGACAGTCAACTATAGATCTTTTCAAAGAAAAACCTGCAAAATGAAAATGATGCCCTCAAACCATCTGACTGCAGAGAGACTAAGGGGATTTTAGACCAGATGGCTATATATAGGGTGAGTAATCAAAGACAGCAGCCTTAGTAAAACTAAGGTATTTTTAAAAGCTTTACTTGTTTTCATCCATCACTGATTTTCTTTTTCCCACAGGATGAATTGATTTTAAATTTAGTCTGTTTCTGCAGTGCAGAGGAATGCGTTGCTGCAGGAGGCACAAGCAGTGCTTATCACTAGCTGCTATGAAGTCCATGGTTACTTGAGGAACAAGTTCTCAGTGGACCCGTAATACTAGTCAACTGGAGCAGTAGATTGGAGAAAGAGTAGAACTGGAATAAAAATTTTTTTAAAAAATAAATTATAAGTACCACAAAAATCTGCAGCACAAACAACACAGGACAGCGGCAGGGAGTCACTGGCAGCCAACGAGCAGTAGCACTAATGCCCCCCAAAAACAGAGAGTCAAATGTGACTTAGTAGAAAAGTAGGAAAGATTTTTTTTAAGTCTTTTCTTCTCTGCACAAGAAAAATAGTTTCTGTAGAATTAAAATAATTTCCAGTGGGTTTATAAACACCTTGAGTTGTAGCAAAATATTTGCCTAGAACTGTGGATGTGCTTACAAATCTCCATCTAATTTCCATCTATTTGCACTTTTCAAGAGCAGGGCATGGCATTTCGTATTCCAACTCTTTTTTTTTTTTTTTTTAATAGAGAATTTTCTAACACAGAAAATAACAAGGTGAATTTGACACAAGCTTCCATTTTCACCTTGTTTATGGTTTTGCCAAGGCATTTGCATAACGAATAACATTTTTAGACTACCAGTGTCCTTTCTAAGCCCTTGAGCTACAGTCTGAGGATGTTTCCCTCTGGAACAACTGAGCCTTACACTACTGGAAGAAGATGAATACAAATGCTCCTCTTAGAATACCTGGTATAAATTCCAGAGGCAAAATTATTAAGTTTAAGAATCAATAGTCTGTCAAATTAAATTAGGTTGGTCATTTCAATCTAGAGGCACTTTGCTCTGCCTTTGTACCTAGCGATTTCCTGCCCCTGCCTTACAAAGTTTCCCTGTCTGAAAAGTATTTTAAATTAAAGCAGATATCCTATTGAAAGTGCAGTTAAATTAAAATATCTGTAGGAGCATGCAGACACTCATCAAGCACAGAGTTCAAAGTGTTCTTCCCTGTGGCCTGGCTTAACAGAAAAGCACCACCAGTCTAATAAAACATTTCCTTAGCTATCAGTGAAGGCTATTGTTAACATCCCAGTCAATAGCAATGAATGTGACACTACTAAGCCTTGAAATCCCATTGGCTCTGACTGTTTCAGTTAATTAATAAAGAAAAAGAGTTGCAGTTGGTTTGCTACCAGAGGACAGTTCTAAGGAGTACAAGCATTTTGGAGGACTCAGGATGCATTCAGAGGGCATGTACAAAGTGCTCTCAAACAGTTTGAAAAAGCATCCAGAGACTTTCATGTCCTAAAAGTCACAGTGTCCCACAATGTCCTGCCTAACATTAAACCATGTTGTAGCAATATGTTTTTTATTTATTTATTCAGGCTCCACTCATTGCAGTGATCATAGCTGCTGCTTCAGAGTATTTCACATTGCAAAGAGATTCTGGACCTGTTAGAAAGATGCCACTCACAGGCCACCAGAAACTAGGGAAAAATAAAAATATAAAACAATTAATACAATGAATTGTGTTTATTCCCTGAAGCAGCAACATCCTCAGCAGACACCACACTGGTATGTGAATACTTCTTCCTGTGTTCTCACTGTGTCTGGGCTCCAGAGGAGAGAAGGAAGAGTGTAGGCCAAAAATCCAGTTTTTGAGAGTAGGATCTGCCCTGCCTGCCCTTACAGCCCAGCAGGGACTCCAGACTCATGGCTGGTACCACAGCACAGGGCATAGCCCTTTTTCTCAGAACTGAACTAAAGTTGGAACTACCTTACTACCCTATGTTACACTGTGGATGCCTTTTTGGTGTCCTGACGCTCAGTTCTCCAGATTGTGTGGTGACTTCAGAGAAGTGCTACTTAATCACAAACGGATGAAATCAGCATTTTAGAGCTCTACTTTCAAAAATAACTCATCTTTAGATCTCTGCCTTTACCCCCAAGGTGATGCGATGCTTCTGCAAGCAATCTTGCAGCAATGGTTTGAGATTTCACTCATTAGGGTTTGCAAAATACTTTGAAACTCTCAAAAGAGACATGCTACTGAATTCTAAATATCTGCTTAATTAGATCTGCTCAGAAGTTATTTTACCTAGTCAAGCTGAAAGATCAAAAATATCATAGAAAGGTAAACTGTAGAACAAAACAAACAGGTGGGTGGGACCTGCTGAAGGCAGTGGTGACCTAGGATGAGGTCTGAGAGCATCCTCCATGGGGCATCCCCTCTATCAACTCCATTAGCTCACCACAAATTTCCTTTATTATTATTAATCATATTCTTGTCATTAGATGCCTTTTTTTACAGTGCTAAGAACGCTGGCACTTTGCTGGCCATTATTAATTCAACCAAGTTTTAAAATATGTGTTATTTCAGGTGTCCAGCCCCTCTGGATCTTTGCTCTTGCTCTTCCCTGAGCATTAAACCTTTCATTATTCAGTCCAGTTACTTATTACCCTCCTTATAAATTCAGTACAATCTTCTAACTGACATTTTCAATGAAAGGTCATATGAATTACACACAGTGTTCCTTGTATCGTCTGCCTTCCCCTCTAAAGGTCCACCAGAGCTAATGTTGGACTTGCCATCTATTTACTCATTACATTGTGCAACAGGCCTTTGATCCCCTGCTTCTCTGTATGCCAGGGCTGTCTCCCATGAGGTAGCTCTAGGGTGGCTTTCTTCTTTTCCATTCCCTTCTAATTAAGCTGGACATGTTTTCAATATCCCCTACTCTAAATATAGTTCTAGTGTATTGCTTAAAATGCCACAGCTGTGTTCAGTTATTAATTGTACATGACTGGAACGCCAGGCGTGTGACCAACAAAACCAAGGAGCTGGATGAGGAGCTGGGAGTCTAAATCCACCTATCACTTGCTGTACCTGAAGTCTTTGCACCTTCCAGTTTTCTGGAAGCTAAGCAACTCTTCTTTGGGCAGCAGAGACACCAAGGTCTACAGACCACCGAAACCATCTTGAAAATACGTCTAGTCAAAATTAACCGAAAAGATATTTCTTCACGTGTTTCACCAAAGGGTCTGTCAGACCTTCCTAGAGCATAACTAAAACAGCAGGCTACACACCCAATACTGTGTTTTTGTTCACAAAGTTTTCCTTCAAAAATCCACCCTCAGATTCAGAGGTGACCATGCCAATGTCCCTTTTGATAGTGAAAACTTGAATATTTAGCAGCTTCACTGTGAGATGAAAGACCTGGACTTAATTCAAGGACTTACCTCCTACCTCTTCATTTCTTATGCACTTTATTCAGGGACATGAACTGTCACTGGAACTGCACTTGAAATTCAAGTGATTCATCTGTTTCCTCTGCCATTTAAAAGAAGGGCTTTTTAAGCACCTGCTTTACAAACTATGATTACCAAGCAGGGCACTTAAACCCAGAAGAAGGCAAAGGTTTAATCTACCTTTTCCAAGTGAGTTAAGTAGGTTCCCTATAAGCTGACTTTTCAGAGATCCCCAATCAGAGCACTGGATCCCGAGGGCTTGCTCTGGACCGGTTCTCCGTCTGAAGAACATGAGAAATATGTATTTGTTGGCACACGATTTTCTGGTAATGTTTAAATATTGTTATTTTCCTTTCTAAGAAGGAAGGAGCTAGAGAACGTCCTGAATTTCTAGTATATATTTTGCTGGGGAGAAGATGTCTTACAAGACTGGAATGGTATTCAGTCACATCTGGTGATGGTCTTGCACTCAGACTTTCAGTCAAGTTCCAAGAACTTGCTGACTCTAAAACTGAATTTGGCATGAGTTTATCTACCAGGACATTTTTTAATCCAGCCCCAATCCTCACAGCAGGAAAAGGCAACTCATCTTCATCTTCTGTAAGAGTGAAGTGTGAACTTAACACACATTTAAAACATGTGCTTCCCCATGCTCCACCACTTATCTACCACTGTATGAGCAAAGATCAGCTCGTACATCCTTGTTATAGCCAGGGGTCTTTATACCCTGTGAGAAAAAAAAAACTTTTGGGAAAGAGCTACTTTTGGTTTCAGTGATGTATCTCTGAGCTGAGGTATCTCCGAGCTGAGGTCAATGTTAGCACTCCTAATAATTATGTTGCTAGAGATTTAAAACAGAATATAGGAACATTTCCTGCTGGAAATAATACCCTAGACAGACAATTTTCAAAAGCACAAGGAACCTGTGAAGCAGAAATAATAGTAAGGTCTGTGTAAGGCTATCCCAGCTCTATGAACTGCTGCAATATAGAAACTCGGGGATTTAGGTCCTTACTCAAAACCCATGCAAAGCTTTCTGGAAAGCAGCTCAGAGCAAAGCTATGACAAACAAAAGGCATAATACAAAGACAATAGGTATTCCTAGACTCTTTTTTTCAGGGTAGGTGAAGTAGGCATGAAGTTTCTGTGCAAGATGCAAAACCCAATGAAAAAGGGCAACACCATTTATTGTTTGCCAAAGGTAATCGTGTCCTGATAAAAACTGGCAAACTAGAGAGAAAAATTAATCCCATTTTCTTTGTGTTTTTTTTTTCTTTTGTTGCTGTTAATTAGAGCATTTATGCAACAGGGCATCAAAAAACATTCATTTGGTGCCTTTGAAAATCATCTGGAGCCAGTATACAAAGCTTACAGTTCCAATTCTCATCTTGCTTTAATCAGGTGTAAAACCAGCATAATTGAAAGGAGAGGAGTGATGAATCACCATCTGGAGGTAGCTGTACAAATGGCATTCTTACCACTCTTCTCAAAGCAATTCTGGGCTTCCGGGAGAAGTTTGTGTTTGAACTCAGTGTCCCTGATCCTCAGCCACCCAGATCATGGCGGGGACATATTACAAGGTCGCTGCGGCCAGGCTTCCTTCCCATCAGAGACAGGGAGATGGAAGCTGTGTCCATCAGATGAGTTCTGCTACAGAGCTGGAACACAGCCAAGGCATGTACTTGGACCTGGAAACAAAGAACCACTACTAAGCACCAAATTTTTTGGCATATGGTTTACAGAAGGTATGTGTTCCTACGAGCAATTGCAGAGAGGGAATTGATTTGGAGATCTTGAAATTTTCTAAATTATATTTCTATGCTGTACTAAATGAAAGCAAGTTGTTATATACTGATGAGAAAAAAACAGAAAACAAAGAAAGAAATTAGGAAAACAATATAAGGACAACAAGGTATGAAAATACCAGTAGAGATTAAATAGGCCATGATCCTTGAATGGAAAAAAAAACTTTATAAGGGAATATAAGGAAGTAGGATAAAGAATAGCAACCGGGAAAGTGAATGAGGACCAGTTATTTCTCTTCTTTACAACATAAGGACTCAGTGGCATTGAGAAAACTTCCAAGCAGATGTTTCATAAGAGAAAAAAAAATACCATTTTATCACACAGCATATCTAGGCTGTGAAACTTACTGGCACAAGATGTGGCAGATGAGTATAAAGAGATCCAAAAGTGATTAAATGAATTCTTGTAAGAAACATTCATTGCCAGCTATCAGTCACAGAACTGTAAATAGAACCTCCTGCCCAAGAAGTCCCTAAACCATAGCTTGCTGGAAGCTGTGAGGGTATTCCAGAGGATTACCATGCACATGTCCAGACTTTGTATAATTCCTGTAAACAGCTACTCTCCATTTTGATGGCAACTCTTCACTCTCAGTGCTCAATACAGCCAGTAACACATTCTTAGGTTTTTGTAGTCAAGCAGCTCAAGAAGAAACTGTTCTAGGGATAGTGCTTAAGGACCATAAGAATTTAAATTTTACTAGACAGTGTGGCAGGTGCTAGAGGAGCTCTTTGTTCTGTCACACTGATTCACTATCATTTTTAAAAGCTTGGGATGCAAAAAACACTTGAGTTTTTTTTCTTCAACTTCAAATTTTGCTACTTTGCTCACAAGTGGAGGAAATACTTCCTGAACAACCTGCAAATTGGAAAGTAGTGTAACAAATAACTGGATAACAAGGAGAAGAAAGTTTAGGGAAAAGAAACTGTGCATCTTCACATATATTTAATTTGTTGATATAATTTGTGACTGTACTCTACATTTGGGAATAAGAACTCATACACATGTAGGCAAGTATAGACATGTAAGTACAGACACACACATACATACCTCAGATTCTTCTTTTCTGTCCTGTGTGAAGAACAAGTTGGATCTAAGATGCATACAGCTCAGGCAGCACCACATGATAAAATTACAAAAGGAGAGAGAGCATCTCATGTAGAGATAACCTAGTACAGAGACTTATTATAGAAGTAGATCCACCGTAGCCTGCATGACTCTCCATTCCTCACATGGCAATCCCCATTTCCACATCCACGTTCCTATATCTTATTCACCCACCCTACCTAACAGGAAGGGCACTGTGCATGCAAACCAACAGAGCTGAAGATTAGGACTGTCCATTTCAATCCCTGCATGCAGCAGAGGTGACCATGAGCTGGTTTTCTATGCAAGAAGCTAATCAGACACAGAAGAAGGATTTTCTGCAAGAGAGACAAACAAATCCCCACCAAGGCTTTGGAGATAAAATGGAGTCCTTTGAGATTTCAGAAAGACTGTGTGAGGGAGGTGGTTGCTTCCCCACAGATGTATAAACCTTTTCTGCCTTCTTAAAGTTTGTGTGTACAGGAAATAGCCATGGCTTCTGCACTTATTTTGCACAGGATTCCTGAAAAAAATGCAACTAAAGTCTCCAGAGAGCCACTCAGAGAAGGTTTTCTAAGAGGAAAAGCCTAAGCAGTGGGAATATGCAACTTGCTCTCCAAAGACAGTTGCACAAAGGTTGCAGGTCTGTAGGTTGTAGACATAGAAAGCAATCATCCCTCCCAGCCCAGCCCCAGAGGTGGTATTAATCAGTAGCTGGAGCCCTTTGTGATAGACTGGTGCCCATTTGGGAAGCAGGATCATAAAGCCCAGGATCACAAACAGCTTCTTTGCTCCATTCAGTTATGACTGGTTTGTGTTACAGGAGATGCTATGACTATTGGAAAACTAGTATTTCCAGGTACTTTATTGTGGCCTTGGCCAGGAGAAAAGTGATGAAAATACAGGAGCATGCTGGGTATGGGATTATCCAAGCAATGCCATAATTTGAAAAAGCCAACCTTCTACTTCAATCTACTAAAGCAAAAAAAAAAAATTAGAGAAACATATGAAGTACTTCAGTGTAATCAGGAGACAGAGCAACTTTCCTGCCATCAACCACCTTTTGCATTGTTATAGGCTTATGCTTCATTAGGTGAAGTTCTGGTGCACCGAAAAATCTTAGGGATTGAGGCTTTTTTTAGTGTTCTCCCTGCTCTTACTAATCTACTTAAAATGAAGGTGAGTTTGTAGAAGTTGACCCCACCTGCAGCAGAAGTGAGTTCAGAACAATTTCTTATTAAGAACTTCAAAATAGTGACACACAAGTTAGAAGCAGGGAACTGTTCAGACATCAAAGCAGCAGCTGGCAATAGGAGCTGGGTTTGGAGCTCTGGGACAGAAATAGTGTGATTTGAGCGTCTTTCCAAAGACTGATACCAAACCTTAAATGACTGGCAGTGTAAGCAGGAGTAGTATTACTAGCAGTGGGGACATAATGCAATAACAGCCTAGCAGTTAATTTTTTTCATGACTGTCCTTTGAAAGCAAATTTCATACTTACACAGTGCTTGCTTGTCTCAATCTGTCAGAATACTTAGTGTTTTCCAGGCTTTGGTAGAAGTGAAAGCATGCTAAATGTTGCTTTTGTTCTGCAGCTAAACAGGAGGAAGAAACAGATTAAAACATGTCACAGCCTCACAGATACACATCTTTTATATGCATTCCTGTAGTGTAAACAGCCTTTCTTTGCAGGAGCTGTTCTAACCTGTTCTGGAAAAGACTTTCATTTCCCCCTGAAGCTGTTTGATTTCCCCACCTGTAAAGCTTATAATGAGGATGTGATTCTGACACCTAGAGGAACAGAGGCACAAATGAAAATACATTGAATTAGTCTGTACTCTCTTTCAGAATGTGCTTCTTAATATGGTATCTGTTTAAATTGAAAAGTGAAAACCTGTCACGTAATATTCTCTCTGTGAATAATCTATAAGGTTAGCAGACACGTTGCAATGAATAACCAATGATACTAGAGTTTCTGGCAATCCAGTTTAATCGTTTCTTCATATGTCTGTATTTATACATCAAATAAAATTCCATCAAAAGAAGTAATGTACAATTCAAGAAAATATCCAAAGCTGTTACAGTTTTGGCTTCCTCTTTGTTGATTTACAGTTAGGTACAAGACTGTCTTATTTGCAACACCCAGTGAAGGTTTAATGATTTATTTACAACATCAGCTGGTGCCTCTCACTATACAATTGAGATGTTTCCTTTTGCTGTTTACATTCATAGTAGCAAGAGCCCACTTTTAGGTGCCATTTATGGATAGGGTTAAGAGGTGGACTGAAACAAGGCAAGATTCTCACTACCAGCCACAAACATACCTCTGAAATCCTGTTTTCAGATATAGCTGAAGGAAGATCCCAGCGCCTAGCCCACAGATGTAACCATTATATTTACAGTCAACATAAGGTGTCTCCACTGAGAATAACATTCCCACTCATGTCAGAGGGAGATAAGTGCAAGCTGGAGGCAGTATGTATTTTAAGGTGCAGCAGACAAAAGGTATAATCCCAGTGCTAAAGGTGCACCCTACTCATCCTGTCAGAGACCTCCAAAGCTAATGAAGACACAGAGTATGTTGTCTTTACAGCTGTGTGGAGGAGAATCTTTTACAATTCTTCCTATACAAGAGATTAAACTGGGGGGGGGGGGGGGGGGGGGAATATAATTTTATCATAATACACAAGCTGTTTAACAGAATCACAGAGTAACTTGGGTTGGAAGGGACCTGTGGAGGTCATCTATTCCTGATCATTCAAAGCAGGGTCAAATTCAAAGTCAGAGTCACCTCTCAGAGCAGATTGTTCAGGGCTGCATCCAGTCCAGTTCTGGATATCTCCAAGGACACAGATTGCACCACCACTGGGTACCTGTTCCCATATTTTACCACCCTTATGGTAAAAAAACTTTCCCAGCACCTGATCAGAACTTCCACCTCAAAGTTATAACTTAAGGCCCTTTGAATTAATTAATCATAGTCTTTCTGTTGACAGGAACAGTTTTAGAGCATCCCTGAACCATGTATAACGAAGGTTATTTCAGTTTTTCAGAAAAAGAACCAATAATTTTTCCAGGCTATTTTCTGATATCTACTCAGTAGGGTAGCACTGCTTGAAATAATTTCATAGTTTATATCTCAGTGCAAGATAAGTACCATCCATTGGCATCACAAAATCAATGCCACAGTTGCACTTCCTTCATCTGTGATAAATCCAATATTTTTCCCATTACACAGCTGCTGCAAAACAGCATGTTTATGAGAGCATGACTAGATGCAAATACTTACACAGAAGGCATGAGAGTTTCTCCTTAGAATCCTCTCAACACAGACAAAAACTGTTTGTTTGGGGAGCAAACAAAAAAATCAGGAGACTCTGTTACAGCTACACCTGCCTGAGGTTTTGAAATCCCTGTTTTGCAGGTGCCTGCTATGTCTTCTGATCATCAAACTGGTTTTGCCTCTCCCAGCTTAAAAGATGCAATCTACAGCACAGTTTCCTCCAGTAACAAAAGCTACTTATGGCCGAAACGCTTTCTGTATAAAGACAGACACTCACCCAGTCTTTCCACCTCACAAAACGTCACTTGAATATCGAGAGACAACGTGCCCTTTAATTCCATAGGACTGGTGAATAAAGAAAACAGATAATCTAGAATCAGGCTAATCTTCATATATAGCCTTAAAATTCACCTGTGGTACATCTTACTCCACCATGATAAGAACACATAGAGTCAGATATGACAAAGTACTGTATCCAACCTGGAAAATCTGGTGGTAACACTGTCCTCTTACATAATACATATTTTATGACAGTAACAGTCATGACGGGAATACAAGAGTGCTGATATGTGCATATATATTGGTTATAGCTATTGAGCAAGGTATGTGAACCCTGGTAACTGGAGCAAATGCTCTGATTTTATCTTGAGAAGGAAATTTAGTCCTGGGCATCAAAAGAAGCCATGCTGTATCTAGAGAGACAAAGAATATCAAGAGAAACACACACTGAGAGGCTGATGGGCTCATTTGCATGGCAGGTCACACTCACAGCATTTAGCAGAAAGGGAAATGAGGCTTTCCCTGTATAATCCTCTTACAAGATCCAGTCTTCAGGAGACTAAATGAGATTCAAAATATTCTTTCTCCCTGCAGTACAGATGCACAGTGTAGCTCCTACCACCAGTGTGGGAGAAGTGTGTGGAGGGAAAGGTAAAATCACAGATTAAAAATGGTTTCTGATTGCCACAGAAATCACAGCTGCTGAATGGAGAAAGACGGTCCATAGGCATTTGAGCAGAGTTACAAGATGTGAAGATGTTGCATTTCCATTCTCTTCTCTGTTTTGGTTTTGGTTTCTTAATACTTGTTTGACAACCCACAGACCATTCTCAGGCTATAGCAACAAATTATCTCTTTGAAGGTCTTCCTCATTTCCTGGCTACGAAAGGCATAGATCAAGGGGTCAATCACAGAGTTACACATAATGAGAATGAGGTACATGTTGAAGTGAGACATAAAGCAAACACAGTAGAGGTTTTGAGGGCAGGAGATCATCAGGATGAGATGAAGGAAGAATGGAGCCCAGCAAACAATGAAGATGCCAAGAAGCATAGTCAGAGTGATGGCTCCTTTCATGCTGGTTCTTTGACGGACAGAGTTGTACCCAGGCAAAGCAGCTATTTTCTTCACATGAGTACGAGCCAGGAGGAACATATGGATGTACAGCGAGACCATGAGGAACAACATGGTAAAAAACATAGTGATGAGACAAATGATCACATAAGTTGATTCATAATAAAGAATGAAGATAATGCCACAGCCTGTACAAAAGGTCCAGATACATGCAATAATAAGCCCTGATCTTTTCACCGTCATGATGTTGTGGTAACGCAGAGCATAGAAGATAGTGATATACCTGTCTACTGCTATAGCCAGCAAACTGCACATGGAAGCCACCACAGATATGCAGATCATTGAATCAAAAACATTGTCTATATGACGGACAAAGGCATCTTCCATAATTATGTGTCTATTGTTTATTAAGTATATTGTTATGGTCTCCCAAGCATTAGACACACTGACCAGCATGTCAGCCACTGCTAAACTGCAAACAAAAAAATACATGGGTGAATGCAAGTTCTTGTTCTTAACTATTGCCCATATCACTATGATATTTTCAAGGAGGCTTACAATGCCCAGAGTTAGGAACACCTCAGCTGCAATGACCACTTGCTCACATGGCGATGACTTGCTCTTGACAGTAGGCACAGTAAAGTTGTTACCAAAGGCACTCAGGTTTAGTTCAGAAATATAGAGTTGAGAGGACATGTTCATCTCTGGAAGCAAACACGTTCTGTTCTTTCTGAGGGACTTTTCAAGGAACGCAGTAAATGCATTTTCCAAAAGGCAAAAGACCCTGCCAAAAAAAATACAGCGTGTCGAGAACAGGCAGAAGTTGACAAAACAAATATCACCCATTTCTGTTTAATTTGGCTTGTACACATCCTGCCTTTTCCACACCATATTCCTCTACTGATTCTCAATTAACCTCCAGTTGGCTCAGAGGTTTTCTACCCATCCTTACTAGGAAATTAAAACCACAAATGAAGAGATTCATGCACTCTTCATTCATAGTTTTGTTTATTCTATTCAGTCCCCCAGAAGTGAACACAGTGTCCTGGAAATTCTGCTGAACACTAAACAGCAAACAGTTTTCAAAGTCTCGATTCTCAGACCTCAGAAATGCAGGTGGATACAGCATTATGTTCAGCAGAACCTGCTCACTTCAGTACAATATATAGAAGTTTGAACTATTGCCACAATTAAGAATTGAACTTTTTCAATAAAATATTGAAATGCTTTCCTGACCTTTGTACTTCTTAAGTTCACATGAGCTGTGTTATAAACAGCTTTTCTGTGCAATACTAACATGCTCACTTAAGAGCATACTATTAAACACCTAACCAAAGCAAATCCAGACATTTCAGGATCCACTTAGAGAATTCTGTTCCAGATGGTGAGTACTTTATTCAATGTTCTTTTGGTAATGGCAATATTCAGGGCAAGCTGTAAGCCATCAGGTCCTTAATAAGGGCAGCACTCAAAGCTGATTGCCGGTGACTTGTTGCAAATAAAATTCAAAGGATATCAAGCTGAATCATTTTCAGTTTTAAAAGTAATTTTTTATTTGTAATCAATAATTAACTGTACCTATTTACCAGAGCTGTTCCTTCAGCTGCTCTTCCTCTTCATTGCCTGCAACCTTTCCTCCAGAGAGCAGAAGTTTCAGCCCCCCTCCTCATCCCACGTCTGGGGCTGGGGACTCTTTGGTGGGAATAGATGATAAAAATAGAGGAAAAAGAGTGAGTAAATCCATAAAGTCAAGGCTGACCACGTATAAATTACTTACTGTGCAACTGCCTTTTTATAGACTCCAAGCAATAATGACTTCAGTACTCAAATTGTGGCTCCTCCTCCCCTTCTTGCCCCTCTGAACTTCTCTTTTCACAGATTTTGTTAGCAAAGACTTGGGTTTTTACCACCATCTAGTGGTCTTTTCTTGTCTTTCTAACTGAAAAAATGATTCTGATCTAAAATTCACATGAGCTTTGTGTAATATTAAAGGGGAAAATGCACTAGGCATGCTCCTTTCCAAAAACATTTATTTTTTGTTTTCTCTACTGTTGCTCCTACTCACTGACAATAAGTTCATACTGCAAGAGTGCTTCAAAAAGAGGTGAGAGCAGAAGGCTGTTATTGAAGTGGGAGGCTTATTACTGTTATAAGCATTTGTCTTATATTCACAGTTATAATGTTGCAAGAATAAGAACAACGTTGTAACAAAACTCAGAGATCATACAGTCAAGCTGGTCACACCACTAGTAGAAGGTAGAACTCAAGTCACTTGTGTGAAAAATAGAACAAGCAAACAGTTGTCTTCCAGTCCCCTTGTTAGAATAGAGATTTCGCTGCAGGCGTGGAGAGACTTCACAGCTCATCATGCCAGCAGCCAAGGCTTCCAGAGATGGTTGGTGAATGCCCCCAAGTTTCAGAGGATCTAAGAGCTGGCAGATTTAGTGCTCAGTGGCTGCAGTCCATCTGTGGGTCTAGTAATCATGCAGTTGATGCTCATTCTGGGCCTTACTCAAAAGGTGACAAAATCAGCGTGAGTCTTTTCTTTAGCAAACGAGCTTGTGCGTGCAGACTGAGGAATGCAAAGCACACACCTTCTTGACACTGCCTTGGATGTTATCTGCTAAGCAGCCAGTCAAATACCATGAGGGATTTGAAGTTAACTTGAGATAAAAAGTCTCTGCTTCTCCAGATCACCACCTTTCCCCAGATTAGGGGTTTGGGTGCAGGTTTTTTGGTATGTAACAGTTTCAAATGTTTATTTTTAACCTATAGCATTTTTCTTAAAGAATCTCCACCAACAAACACAAACTTTAGTGCTTTATCCTGTGTCATTTTTGTGTTTTCTGTCTTCAGAGAGCGTTTTGTCATTATAACATATCTAAATCCATATATCTAATTATTCTATTCCACAGAAGCCGCCACTATTGTTACTACCAGCTTCACTGTAGGGATGCTGAAAGACCTGGGCATTGTATGAAATGTTCTTAGGTACAAATAGTCCCTGCACTGAAGGAGACAGTGAAAAGCATTTTTATTCATTTGAGTAAAATGGCTCCTCTAGCATTATGCTGTTAAAGTCTGGAGATGAACTTTGCATGTCCCTTCTCCCTGCTACCAGAAAGAGAACTTAGATTATCACAGACTAGAGGTAGCAAACTGTGCCCAAGTGCAGCTGTTAGATGGGAGCAGATCATGCCAGATAGTGAACAGTGACACTGCCTGTTGTTATCTCACCTGCCTATGTGCCAAATCTGAGCTCATAGTTCTTTGCTATGCCCCAACGAAAAGAATAGATGATGTCCATCTGCAGTTCTCTTTCTGTTTTTTAATGTAAAGCATGTTTTCATTCTCCCAGACTAGCTTTAGTTAACTTACCTCAGTTATCTTTGGTTATCTGTTGCAAAGTTATTGATTTTCCAATTGTAGACTCTGGAAATCACATACCTAAAAGTAAAATTTTACTTCTCTTAGTGTTCCTATATCTAGCAAAAGCTGCAGGTGTTCTGCTCTTTCCACTTCCAATTATTTCTCTTCCAGCATCCTAGTTTTTTTGTTTATTACACTTTCTTTTAAAATTCTGTTCATCCTCCCATTTACAAATTCCTCTGTATGCTCAGTTTAATTAAGTTTTTTGCAGCCCAGCTTAGCTGCCTTTACAAAAGTTCTCACTGTACCTGCTAAAACTCAGTAGGCCAGCTGATTACAAGAATAAATCACACATCAGACTGGATGGTTTGGCTGTTATTCCTTAGAGCAATGTCAGGTCTCTCACATATAAATTATGAATCAGTCTTTGGATTCTTCTTCCACAAGCCAGACAATGCAGGTGTAAACCCTGGTACAAGTGTCTACGCCAGACAAAGAAACTCCCTTGTTTACAAAGCCTGCAGAAGAATTACCTGTCTAGAAACTGGGGGTTATATATATATAGAGAGAGAGGTGGTTTGTTTATGTTAGAGGATGAAATTAAAAATTTTTTTTTTCTTTAAATAAAAAGCACCACACTTCGTGTTTTGTTGGGTTTTGGGGTGGGTTTTTTTTGTTTTTTTTTTTTTTTAAAGGCAGTTTTATCATTAGGCTTTGTTGAGATCTTATTGAAAACTTTTAATACTTCAGGGGGTCTTACAAGGAAGATGGGGACAGTCTTTTCAGCAGGACCTGTTGAGACAGGACAAGAGGTGATGGTTTAACCTAAAAGATGGGAGATTCAGACCAGAGAGAAGGAAGATATTTTTTTGTAACAAGGGTTGTAAGACCCTGGCCCAGGTTGCCCAGAGAGGTGGCGGAAGCCCCATCCCTGGAACCATCCCAGGTGAGGTTGGACAGGGCTCTGAGCACCCTGCTCTAGTTGCGGATGTCCCTGCTCACTGCAGGGGGGTTGGACCAGATGACCTTGAAAGTCCCTTTTAACCCAAGCCATTCCATGATTCTATTATTCTACTGCTGCACAGAGCAGCTCTAAACATTATATTTTGACAAGAAAGTAACTGAAAGGACGCCCAATTAGCAGTGGATGGAGGCATACAGGTGAGTTATCAGGATTATAAGTAAAGGGGTATGAAAGCAGATCTTTGGATTATCTTGGGAAGAACACAACAGTCACTTCACCTTCCAGCTAGAGGACTCCTGACTGAATAAACTGGTCTTTCAGATGTTCATGATCTTGGTGTCTGGATCTCTTCTTTGTTCAGTCAAATAAATTATCTGTCTCTACAGACAGCTTGTCACTTGGTGCTTTCCATGGGCACAAAGATGATGTCTGGACTGCCAGTGTGGACAAACAGTACTTCATGCATTGCAAAGCCTGTGTTGGTATTTAGCTATTGGGCTGTACTGATACAGCACAGGACCTGACACCTTGAGTGTACACAGAGTGGGAACCTTGAGGAACACACTGAAGCCCCTGACATGCTCTCAAACCACCACTTTCTTTCCACAGATGGAAAGAGAAGGCAAAGTTGGACCGAGGGGCTTGGAATCTGCATGCACAGGTCTCCCTGAAGCATAGAAACAAGCACAGCTGGGTCATACACCAAAGAATCTGGATCTGGAGCTCTTGGGAGTGCTCCTGATGTCCATGGTCATCCCAAAAGAGATGCTAAAATCTATCTTTAGGAAAAGGTGTTTTGTTCTGTACTTCATGTAACATCTTATCTGGTGTAAGGAAAATATTAACTGCTTTAAGTCCTTGTTCCACTAAACTCAATTTGCTTTGGGCTCCAGGAAAAAAGATCAAAAGTGCCCTGAAATGATATCGGTGAACTGACATCTGATGCAGGTGGTGGACGAGCCAACAAGGAGAGCTGTGCTGCAGGACCTTGTATTAATGAACAGAGAAGGTATGGTTGGGAACATGACGCCTGGGGGCAGCCTTGGCAGTAGTGATCAAGACATGATAGAGTTTAGTATCATACAAGGAAGAAGCAGGGCAATAAGTAAGATTGCAACCCTGGACTTCAGGAGGGCTAAATTTGTCGTCTTCAAAGACCTACTTGGAGGTATCCCTGGGGCTAAGACTCTAGAAGGTACGGGGCCCCAAGAGAGCTGGTTGATATTCAGACATCACTTCCTCCAAGCTCAAGATAAGTGCATACTTTTGACTAAAAAAGAAGTAGAGGAAGTAGAAAGAAGGTCACCGGCATGGGTGAGCAAGGAGCTTCTGGGAAGACTCAAGTGGAAGAAAGAAGTTCCCAGTATATGGAAAAAAGAATTGGTCTCTCTGGAGAATTATAGGAACTTTGCAAGGATATGTAGGGGTGCAACAAGGAAGGCCAAGACCCTCTTGTAATTAAATCTGGCAAAGGAAGTAAAAGAGAACAAGAAGGGCTTCTTCAAATACATCAATGGTAAAAAAGGAAGACTAGAGAAAATAGAGCTCAGAGGGTCATGATTGGTGGCACAGAGTCCAGTTGGTGACCTGTAACTAGCAATGTTCCCCAGGGAGCAATTCTGGGTCATCTTATTCAACATCTTCATCAATGACCTGGATAAAAGGATAGCGTGTACCTTCAGCCAGTTTGCTGATGATACTGAACTGGGAGGAGTAGCTGATACATTGAAAGGCTGTGCTGCCATCCAGTGGGATCTGGACACACCGGAGAGCTGGGCAAAGGCAAACCTAATGAAGTTCAACAGGGATAAGTGTAGAGTCCTACACCTGGGGAGGAACACCACCGTGTACTGGTACAGGTTAGGGGTAGACCCACTGGAAAACAACCCCATGGAGAAGGACCTTGGAGTCCTGGTGGACAGTAAGTTATCCATGGAACAGCAATGTGCCCCTGTGGCCAGGAAGGCCAATGGTGTCCTGGGGTGCAGAAAGAAAAGTGTGACCAGCAGGTCAAGAGAGGTTCTCCTCCCCCTCTACTCTGCACTGGTGAGACCACATTTGGAGTACTGTGTCCAGTTCTGGTCTCCCGAGTTCAAGAGGGACAGGGAAATACTAGAGAGTCCAACAGAGGCTACAAGGATGTTGAAGGGACTGGAACATCTCTCTGAGGAAAGGCTGAGAGCCCTGGGGCTGTTTAGCCTGGAAAAGAGAAACCTGAGAGGGGATCTTATGAATGTTTACAAATATCTGCAGGGTGGATGTCAAGGAGAAGGGGCCAGTTTCTTGTCAGTGGTGCCCTGTGATAGGACGAGAGGTAATGGTCGCAAGCTGAAACACAGGAAGTTCCACCTCAACATGAGGAAAAACTTTACTGTGAGGGTGACAAAGTCTGGCCCAGGCTGCCCAGAGAGGTTGTGGAGTCTCCTTCTCTGGAGAGATTCCAAACCTTCCAAGATGTGCTCCTGTGTGGTTTGGCCTAGGTGATCCTGTTTTGACAGGGAAGTTGGATTCAATGATCTCCAGAGGTCCCTTCCAACCCCTAACATTCTATAATTCTGTAAGAAAGAAGTTCTCCAGCAGAGAAAGAGATGTCAGGACCTATTTTGTTCCCAAGACATTTCTTCCCATTGTGAAACATTGAGAGAGAGCAGAAAGTAACTCGCTCCAGCCACGTATCTGCCTCACAGGCTTCATCAGCGACCAGAGTGGGAACCATGACAGCATCAATGACAGCAACACATCCACTGGGACAGCAGAGGCCATGACAACCCTGACCCATAGGCCAAGTTACATTATGTCAAAACCAGAAGGGAATTGCTTGGTGCCTTCATGACAGCAAGAGACTGCTTTTATCAGTGAATGCATAAATGAGGCCAACATACCCCAGAAGAAGTTTCTGTAAGAGGAGCATATTACACTCAGATGCATTCTGGGATTAACCTGTACTAGGTTCAGAGAAGAGTTTTACTGACACTACTACAAATCTACCCAACTTGTCTAGTGCTAATACATTGAAGCCATTTAATTCCAGTGTCACTTCCAGTGTCCTTCTGCAGCTCTTTTTATCTATTTGATTAAAATACATTTGTCCTTCACAACATAGCTTTGGATTGGTGTTCTTGGCCCACTTACAGAATCTCTCTTTTGTCTACTCCCTGACTATGCTGTCATTAGTGTAGCACTTCAGAGACACAGAGGACAGTCTGACTTCTCGAACAGGTAGCCCATGGATGACCAGAAGTGAAGATTGTGGCCTTCTCTGCATTTCAGTCACATAACAAATGTTCTTTAACTTCTCAGACTGAGGAAACTATATCTCTTGACTTCCGTGCTTAGTAGCTTTGGCTGAGTTCCATCAAGGGCCCCACTGTTACCTCCCCAGCATAACCATCCAGTTAATCTTTCATAAAGGCAAGCTATTAATCAAGATATAAAAAATAAAAGACATCAATACTTCCTGTCTTTAAATAAAAAATGATGATAGATCATTTGCAGTTCAGTCCCCTACAGTGTCCAGGGAAAAACCTAAAAAGGCTGAAAACCTAAAAGTTAGGCTTTGTAGCAAGCAGTGATATAGTGAATACATTCTTCTACATCGTGGTCCTAATTTTCAAATCAACATTTGACCATTTTTTGCAGGAAGAATCACAGGAAATAAAGACTGAAAAAAAAAGACATCAAAATATCACATAAACTGTGCCCTGTCAAAAGGTAGGTTCAGCCATGCTTAATATGATTCCACGAGCACTTCTGACTATCATCTGAGTCCTTCAAAATGGTTTGAGATAATCTCTGGCCACTTTCAGTTAGTACCTATCATTGGTGCTTCTTGCATCAGAGTAGCATGCCAAGAAAGATGTAATACAGGCAATAAAAGACATTTTATAAAGACATACCCTAATAACCTATATCAGACCATGTTGTAGCTAGCCCTCTAAACTGTAAAAGGGTAATAAGAGGTTTAGTAACCATCATTTTTATGTGCCTTCTAATGGGAGCCAATTCCAGTACTGAATCATCTCCTAACATTTTGTTAGGGCGTGGGTCAGCAGTAGAGATTTGGTGAATCATACAGAAGTGCCAGCTGCAGACTCCACAAAGCACAGATGACCTGTGAAAGGCTGTCGAAACTTTCTGATAGAAAGGAGGGGTAATTCTATAATGGACAAACAGGCTAGGAAAAAGAAAAAAAAAAACACAATAAAAAAACCACTTAGTAGGTTCTTAGTGGATACTACTTTCTACAGCAGAACAGAAAGTATTTCTTGCTAGACTACAGAGAAGATTTAACATGTCTTTATCCATTCATACAATTAGTAAGTGATTAAAGTACTATTTTAATTACACATTGTAAGACATTCGATGTCCCATTTATGAAAGCTTATCTTGCAGTACAGAAATTTTAGTAACAGAATTAATATTTACCTGCAGTACCAACATTATCAAGTTCAATGATGCCATCACTTCTGAAAAACAGGAAACACAAAGCATACACTCCAATACAACCTGAATTCAGCCTTAGGAGTAGGACAGTTGGAGCTTTATCTTAATACACAGTGAGAAACAAACCAGAGAAAATCTATTATCTCAATTAGTATATTCAGTTAATCTGAGGTTTTCAACTAAGCACTGGTTTCAGTGATGAGAGTTAAGATTAACTGCTACTAATGCAGTGTCAATAATAGTGAGAAAACAAAGCAGTAAGACACAGTTTTCTTTTTCAGATCTATAAAAGTTTATTCTCAGCAGACTAAACAAGGTGAAGAAAAAATGGCATGCTTCTCAGTTATAAATATACAGCTGATTAAAATACAAAAGCAAGTGAAAGTTTAATATTATTACAGAATTTGAGAGATAATTTAATCAGCTAATGATATTTCCACATCTTTATCTTCATGAGAGTCTTCCTAAAAGACAGTAAATTCATCAGTAACTGGATGCTTCTTTTTAATGTCTTTTTACATTTTTTTTAAATTAACATAGCGAGCTTGTAAAGTGCCAGAGAATAAGAGGAAAGCCACAGGAATTTCTTACAAAGACATGCTCCTATGAGTTAGAAGATGCAGTGAGAAAAGGTTCAGGACACCTGATTCAGTGGCAGAGACATTTTTATCCTGAAGGCTTCTGCTGGATTTAGCATACAAGGTAGAGTTTATGCCCTGCCATGGAATGATCAATGCCTAGCTTGATATGGAGTTAGAACGAGGTGGACAGGCAATTCAAGCACTGCCATAGAGCACAGCAGTGTCAAACTAACCCATCAAGATTAGTTTTTAAAATTTGAACCAGCTGAATGAGTCTGTATTTCATCAGAGCTTTGCATCACAGACAGATTTCTAACAGAGGATCAGAATATTAACTTTACTGTCATGTCAAACCATAGCTTCTACGTCCCTTGCCAGTTTTAATATCTCCAGCTAACCTGACAGCTACTGACAACTGTGATAATAAGGCTTTTGCTGTGTGAGTATGTGTCCACTACACACAATCAATAAAAGCAGTCATAGAATGGTTTGGGTTAGAAAGGACCTTTAAAGGTCATCTAGTCTGACCCCACTGCACTGACCAGGGACATCAGCAAGAAGATCAGACTGGATATACTGGATCTTAATATTTTAGTTTTCTTCCTATTCTACCAGCCCACTTTTTATTTTATTAGCAATTTTTGATTATCTGTGTTTCTTGAGGCTAGGCAACACAATCATAGGAATCATAGAAATCATAGAATGGCTTGAGTTGGAAGGGACCTTTAAAGGTCATCTAGTCCAACCCCCCTGCACTGAGCAGGGACATCTGCAACTAGAGCACGTTTCTCAGAGCTCTGGCCAATCTCATCTGGAAAGGTTCCAGGGATGGGACATGAATCACCTCACTGGGCAACCTGGGCCATGGTCTCACCACACTCAGCATCAAAAATTTCTCCCTTCTTTCCAGTCTAAATCATTGAATTGTTTTTTTGCAAAAAGCCTTCCAGAAGAAATTTTAATTAACAGCAAAATGACCATTACTTTAGAAATTCAGAATATAGGTTTGGGTCATTAAGTATTGACATAAAGGCTAACTCAGTTAAAGGTACACAGTTTAGAAAACCTTGTCCTATATATTTTCCAGCCTAGAGTTAGGAAAATATAATTGGGCTAGGGTTGGGGAGTTGTTTTTCTGTTGGGAGGGTTTGCATCTTTTCTATTTCTTTGCCATAACTAAAGTTATCTGAAAATTATCATTTTCAAATTAACACTAGGAAACAAAACCATGAAAGAAGCTTGTCCACAGTATGGCATGAGTAAAAATCCATTTATTTCCATAATTATGGTCCCTTAAGCAGTCCTCAATTCCCAGCCTGGCCTCCACCTGAGCCTTAAAAATCAAGACTGGTCTGTTAGCTTAAATGTTTTTTGCATACAAATGAAATAAATATGACTGAACTTACTTGTTGATGTGTGTGCTAACAAACTATCTCTGTTAACAGGAACACAAATGTATAGCAAATGTTTTCTTTATTTACTGAAGCACAGCACAATTTAACAAGGGAGTGAGCTAGCTCAGAAAAAACTTACTTAGCTGAGGGAGCCAATTAGTAGATGAAGGCAGCGAAGTGGCCACCTTCACTGGAAGTACGGTAATGATATCTGTCTTGCTCCTCTTCTGACCCAGACCACATCACAGGATTTAGCTTCCTGAAAGACCATATACTTTTTTTGACAGGAAGAAGAGTTGAGTGCTCTGAGGTTTGTTGCTGTTTCTAATCCAACAACAGTAAAAACACTTTGTTCGGGGAACAAGGTCAAAAATACCAACTTCTCTCTCAGGGGAGGTTCTTAATGACATTAAAATCATTGCAAGCTCCACTGGCTGCCATTGGATGTTCCAGTGACCTCAACAGTCCTCCAGCTCCTATAGGATAGACATCCAGGATCTCCATACCAGTCTGAAAGAGCTGAAAGATCTTTTCTGGTCACCAGGGACGGAGTCAACACTACCAACAGTCTTCATTCGGTTCCCACAGGATAGATCCAGGATCTCCATACAAGGCCAAGACAGCCAGCAGATCTTTTCTGGTTACCAGGACAGACGTGGTCAGCACTTTGACCAGTCCTCACCCAGCTCCTGTAGGATGGCATCCACTCTCTGTCACCAGGACAGAGGTTGTCAGGCTTGACAATGATGGCTTGTGATAAGGGGTTGCCACCCCACATCACTGAGCCCTCGATGTCACAGTCTAGTATGTGAGGACAGCCATAAGTCAGGCAGCCCAACCATCCAGTTCCTGCAGTAGGAAGTATGAGGACATGAAACATGCCACTGGGTCTGCATGGACAGGAGTAGGACAACTGTAGTAGCATGAGTTTCCTTACCTGTGTCTCCATCCCAGATAGACAATACTTCTTTCAAGCACTTCTTGATGGCACCCAAAGGTTTTGACATCTCCTGTAGCACTAGATTTATGCACATGTGATCAGGTCGCTGTGTAAGAGACATGCAGGAGCTGAAAGATTTTCATCACAGTGCCTGCTCATGACCAGCACAGGGCAGAGGTACAGCAAGGTTATTACCACCCACTATACCATCCAATGCTAGATGTGAGTGTCAATGAGAAAGTTTCAACAAGAGTTTCAATGAGAAAGTGACTGTCAGCCTGAGGTCCCAGAGCAGCAGGGGAGAGCTGTGGGGAAAGGCTTCCCTTATGATACAGTACAGGGCTGCGTCCGGGAAAAGAGCAGACAAACACGACCACTGATTGTGAAAGTCAGAGTTCTGGAGTGAATGGCAACAGAGATGTGTCAGGTGATCAAAGGCAAAGTGTTGTATCTGTGTGAGGTGTAGACACACGCAGTGAGGACTGATCATGACAGTGGGCTGGAGAGAGCTCTCAGACAGTGGAGCTGGAGAAGGCAGGAAATCCCAGCCAGTACACGATCCCTAAGATGGTCACTTGCCTTTTTCTGGAAGGGTTGGGAAGTTAAAGGAAGCCATGCAAATACATTCTGCTATCACCAGTTTTTCTTTATTGGTCCAAAGTAAAAGTTACTTTATGAAATGTTTCTTTTTCAGTTAGCATTTGGAAAGACAGTGTCTTCTGCTTCATCCATAAGATGAGTGGACTTTTTTTCTTAGCAGTAGAGTTTTGTGAATTCCAAGCTTCCATTAGGTGAAATTCTACCATTTCCTCCTAGTCAGGAGAAAAACTATCATATTTAAGTACACAAGATTAAAGTAATTTGTTATCTTCTGAAGCCATAAAAGTCACATTGGGATTTTACCATCAAGATAAAGTAAAAAAAAAATTAGAAGATTCTAAGGGAAACTTCGATGAGCAATGTAAGATAGACATACTTCTGAATACATTTACCTTACATTATGAATTAATAGCATGTCTAGTTCAACTGTTACCGTCAGAAAAGGCACAGTGACCTATTCTTACACACAGAAATACTGATTGATTTCAGAGAAAGCATTGGGAGCTCTCAGAATATCAACAGGGCACAGCTTTAATGAAAATTCCAGCCTCCAACTTTTCACAGGAGCACTCTACCCAATCTTTAAAGCACATAATGGATTTCAAAACAATTTACTTTCTAATGTGACTTTTTCTCATTGAGGGCATTTTGACCACAGATTAGGAAATTGTGGAAGTTTCAAGGAACAGATTCAAATAGATGGGAGTTTAATGTCGTTGACTGTTGACTTTTAGGTGTGAGCAAAGCCTTGTCCAGATATGCACCCCTTTGCCTCTCCCCATTTCATGGCTATTATTAAACATCACCACAGGTGTATTTTACCCACAGAAGTTGCAGGAAGTTGCATTGGCCATCAGTTGTGGAAAGTTGCTCAAAACCATATTGATAATTTAGTGGTTTAAATCCTTGTGTACATGTGGCTGCCATTACTGCAGTATGGAAGTCTAAAATCAGATCTGCTCTTCAATGGCAGGTTGTTTTACTGATGTTGCAGAGGTAATATAAGTTTTCTTCGTCATTTCCATTTTAGATTATATAATGAAACTGGTTTCTGCACCGTATTTTCTAATGAGTATATACATGTGAAAGAAAAAATAATGTCTGCTTTTTTTTTTTTTTCGTTTAGTTGTTTTTATTCTTTCTGAGCATGTAATTAATACAACAAATAAAAAAGGATCCCAGCCTGGCTAAAAACCTGGTGCTTACAAAGGCAGCAGTGAATAAATATTACTACACTTCTATCACTGAAGTGGAAAGAGCAATGAGTAAAGTGATATCAAGGACAAGTTTGCTACAAAACTGCTAGTGAAGCTAATACTGAATTCACATTGCCAAATTGCTAAAAAACATCTAAGTTCTCTTCAAAAGACCACCTGCACTGATCCAACTTAGGAAAGTCAAGCAACTAGGTAGTACCTTGCAACCAGCTCCAGCAAATAGCCCTGCTAATTGCCCACACAAAAACAAGAGTCGTAATCATGTAATCATGCTCCACTCCAGCTCTGTCACTTGGTGACACCAATTGTGCAGCCACCAAATTCTGAAACAATGCCGCGATAAACAGAATCTTTAATGCTTAACACAAGTGTTTAATTATGTCTCAAGGAGGCACAAAACTCATGCTGTGTATTTGTGAAGAGGCAGGCCACTGTAATGAAGACATGTACTTGAGAGAAGACATGACCGCAGAAGCTGTGGCAGATCTATTCAGTAGATGGAGCACAACTACATAACACAAAGGCAGCTGCCAGTA
>JANIJG010023782.1:0-11927 GCA_024611175.1 Megaceryle torquata
AAAGACATGTATTTGTTTTGTTTCCCGACAAAAAAAATTTTTTTACTCTCTGGTAAAAAAAAAAAGACAGTTAAAGGGGTCCCCCCCCCCCCCCCCCTTTTTTTTTAATAAAAAAATCATGTATAAAGTACCAAAAGTACAATCTCACAAGTAGCCCATTTGGTTTCTGGACTCGTCTCTGCAGTCAAAGTTATACAGTATATTTCTTGATATTATTTGCTGGTTTCAATCTGTGGAATAAGTTACAATATATGTAGGCATGTGTCTGTGCATATGTCTGTAAAACAGAAACTATCAATAATAGTGTGCTTCCTTTTTCTTTTCTTATGTGAGCATACTGTAATTTACGTCCTTCCCTTGTGACACTGTAAACCTTTCATAGCAGTGTCACATATGGCTTAATTCTTCTTCTCCTCTGTATTTTTGATTTAATTGCTATAATCAGTGCTACAGTACTTCCTCACTTATATGTATTTCCCTCTGTGCAAGGACATGCATACAGATCTACAGAAAATAGTTTTTCCAAATGTATTTCAAATCACCAGAGTGAAATATCTAATAGCAAGTGACAGAACTGAAGTTAAAAAACAAAGCAAACAAACAAACAAATCCAGAGTCTTACCTTGCTTTGTCAGAGATAAAGCAGGATGGGAAGCACTGCACAGTAGCGTTTTCCAGAACAAAATAGGTGAGGATGCATTAATGGTTTTTCAGGTTTATTTTATTATTATTGGTGTCCTGACAGAGTTCAGCAAGCAAATAGCTGAGCATATTAGCAGCTGTAGTGTTCTTCCTTATTTCAGTTCACCTCTGAGGTAAAAATTTACATTAATTCTGTGGGTAGGGAATTGCCTCAATTTAGAGAAGCATCTATCATATGTGAACTTAGTTTGCATGCTAATATAAAACATTCCATGTTAAAATTGACATGTTTTCATCAACATTTCCATTGCAATTCCAGGTTTCTCGGTGATGATTTCAGTAAAATGTCTACTATTAGAAATATTTAATAACAAACACTTTATCTTGGAAATATGGAGGTGCAATTCCTATTGACACAATGGCTCAGTTTGACCCCGGAGTTCAGCTACATGAGAAAAAGGCTTTGGTCTGGTATTTTCTAATGCTGGACAAATTCTTTTATTTTTGGATTCAAAAATGTTGCTTACCTTAAGTAACTCTTCCAGAGATCAGCTCACATACCATGACCTTGCACTTTGTTACCCTACCTTTTACCTATGTAAAAAGTACCTGAAGTAGTCTTTGTATAAATAAATCAGTGTATTAAGTGGTTACTTTCCTAATCCATGGAATTTCCACCTCGTTGAATCCTAGTGTGAACTAACATGCATGCAGGAAAATTCTGTCCAGAAGGGGAGCTGAAAATCCATTCTGATCATGGGGTTCTTTTACCTCTGCTTGTCATTTCCACGTATCTATTTGCCACAAACTGACACTATTGCTGAATTGTTTCGTGTCCAAGCCCTGGAAAAACTCTCTTCTGTTTTTTTCCAAATTAGTATAGAAATTTCAGGAATAGAACTGAGACAACTGTCTGTCCAAATGTGCCATAAAAAGTTTTAAGCTTTTGTTACTGTCTGTCAGCTTTCAACATGGTGACTTTATTAATTTTGTTACACTTCCCTGTCTATTTGCAGGTAGCAGACTGCTCTGTGAACAGCCTGTATGTTCTTTAAAAATGTTATTTTCATAATTATTCAAGTAACAATTTTGCTAATTATTCAAGTAGCAGGTAGGCTTATGACTCTACCATTCAGAAATGCCCCTCTATTATTTGAGAACTGTACTGCGTTTGTATATTTTTGTCACATTGAGACATAAAATATATTTCAGCCAGTAAACTATTCAAATCCCATGAAGAGAAATGAGGCTTTCAATTTCTGGACTTTGGATCACATTTAAATATGTATATTAGCTCTAGATTTTAGTGTATCAAATGTGAAAAGAAGAATCAGATTTACTGATGTCTTACAGACTTATCTCTATTCTTGTAAATGAAAAAAAAGAGTAGGAAAAGGGTAAAAAAAGAAGGAAAGTGCTTTTTAGATACATACTTATTTGTATATACTTGTATATACTTTATACTTCCGTTGAATGCTAATACATTCATACTTACATAAATAGTTCTTAGCTAAACATTTATTGTAACACAAGGCAGCTTCTCCAAAGCACAGAAAGTCTGGTACAAACACAACAGAATCAATTTGCTGGATTTAACAATCATGTTTGTGAATACATTATTCCACTTATTGGCCAGTAGTACCCAAAAGTGAGATAAATCTTTTCTAAGTATACCTGCCTTACAATACAGCTGTAGAGAAATCTTCTTACAGATTGCCATACAACATTGAACTAGAAACGAGAAATAAAATAAATCAGAACTGTTTAAGAAATAGAACAAAACCATTTTGGCAGGCTCCTTTTATATTTATTTTGAATAGAAGGTCAAATATTGGCTACTGAATTACAGAAATCTTATCCCTTAATTTGTCTTGAGATTACAGTCGTGGTTTTCAGACCCTTACAGTTCCACATTATGTCTCAAATGATTATTATTGCGACTAAGAAAAATTGCACTCTTTTTCTGGAAAGGCATTACTGACTTTGACCTGGCTTTTAAATGTGGAAATTAACCCTGCTTTGAGGACTTGAAGAAACTGGTTCATTTTGAATGGCCCTTTCACACAGCTGGGATACATGCTGTTGGGATAAACTCAGAAGCTTCAGTTGTGTATGTTTTTATTTAGAGCTACACAGGGTAGGGAAAAAACTCTGCACATTTTTTTTAATGTATATACAGTCCCTAATGCATTATTATAAATACCTGGTACCTTAGAAAAAAAATTGCTAGAATGATTTCAAAAAGTTTGTCTCATAAAATACACTCAAATTATGTTTCACATCAAAATTTAATTGCAAAGACTAGAAAAAGTCACCTAATTCATAGTGAACGTTTTAAAGGATTTCTTGAACACAAACTGGTAAGCCAGAATTAGAAAAAACATCACATTTATTTTAGAAGTGTACCAAACTCATACTATGACATTACAGTAGGTATCACCAGGTGGCACTGTTACAAGTATTTGAGTTATCATAGCAATTGATAACAACTGGGTGACAGGAGTTGTGCAGAAAGAAGACCTTTGTGCAGTTGCATATTAGCATTACCCCTTCTGGCATCCTGCTCTGATAGTGAACACAGCCATAGAGGGTTTGGGGTCAGGGTGATAGTAGAGCAGAGCATGTCTAGAGACATATGTGTGTGCAATTTAACTGTATATTCTAATGGCACTGCTTGAGAAGATGAAACTAACCATGAATGGCATTCTGTTGCTGTGCAACCTCTATAGACAACACAGTTCTTGGTAGGTATCCTCACTGCAGTTCTGCATCAATAGTATTATGGCAATGGCTTCACTGTAGGATGGGTTACAGTCAGTGGGTGCAATTTAACAAGCCCCAGGGTGCTGTATCTTCGACTGATAGGAAGAAATGATAAATTCACTGTGCTACCTCAGAGGTGACCTTTTGAATCAAGCTTCCCACACCCTTGACACAACCACATTTTAACATGGACCACAACCACTTTCACCCTAGTCCGTGAAGACTCTAACAATTTTATAATGATGGCATCTGTGGCATTTACATCTATAAGAGCTGGGGAAGAAGACAATGGGTCATGTTATAGACCAATCTACAACTGAAAATGAATAAGCAGGGGCAGAGTGAGTAAAAAGTCCTGGGGTCATGAGCAGATATGTCATAGACCGGACTCTGGGTAATGCTCTAATAAATACTTTAAAGTTGAAAAAGCTATTGATTTGAAATCAATCAATCACACTGTCATCACACTTTCCTTATGAGGAAAGGCTGAGACACCTGGGGCTCTTTAGTTGAGAAGACTGAGAGGGGATTTGATAAATGTTTATAAATATCTGAGGGCTGAGTGTCAGGAGGAAAGGGACAGCCTCTTCTCACTCGTGCCCTGTGATAGGACAAGGGGGAATGGATATAAGCTGGAGCACAAGAGGTTCCACCTTAACATAAGGAGGAACTTCTTTCCTGTAAGGGTCACAGAGCTCTGGAATGGGCTCCCCAGAGAGGTTGTGGAGTCTCCTTCTCTGGAGATTTTCAAAACCCACCTGGATGCATTCTTTTGTGACCTGTGCTAGACTGTATGATCCTGCTCTGGCAGGGAGATTGGACTCGAAGATCTCCAAGGTCTCTTCCAACCCCTGACACCCTGTGTGTGTAAACTTTGTGTGTAAACTTAATGTTAATTTCCAGCCTTCTTTATCTAAACTGTGATAAACTTAGCAGAGATAACCACTTACAACCAACTTTAAAGATATTTTTGCATCATCATGGCTTCCTCTGAAAATGTTTACATTCAAGACTTTCAAGGTTACTGAAGTTATGTTCAGTCAAAAATTAGAATAGATCCAGTATCAGTGTGGAAGTCATTGCAGAAATATTGTAATAGACACACTGGATGAGGTCAAAGTATAGCTAGAATAAGAGCCAGCCTTCAACAATTTGTAATATTAACCTCGTGCAGGAAGTTATAAAAATGTAGCAGTAAGTGATTGTGGGATAAAATGATTCCCACTTCTTTTTCTGAACTATCCATACTGAGAGGCTGATCAAATCCTTTAGGTGGTTTCAGGTTTCTCTAACCTTTTCTTGAAGACAAAGAAAAGCAAAAAGTTTCCTACAGAGTAGGATAGATCTGGATATAGAGCTCAGGTTTTTCAAATGGTGGTAATACTGTACATTGGCCTGAATAACTGAAGCCTTTCCTTTTTCCTTCTACAAAAGAAGTTGAAAGTATATGTCATGATATGCTCTATAGGGGGTGAGGAACTCTGCTTGGGTAAAAGGACTGGTGAGGCTGCACTTCTTGGAGAAATAGAGACCAAGTTAGGATCTGAGCAAATAACTACAAAAAGGTTCTAATATGAGGGGGGAAAAAAAAAAAGGAAAAAAAAGATAACTTAGAATTTAATGACCCATAACATTCAAGATTTGGGTTCAGACTTGTTCTATTTCTTGCTTTTGTTTTGTTCAGGCGCATTAACATTCCAAGGGTTGAAGGGATTTTCAAACCCAATATTAAGAAAGTATGATAAAGGTGCCTTGTTTTCTACTAAAAATCTCTTTAGAGCAAAAAGCTAAACCATATAGTTTTCCAAAGTTTAGCTAAAATATATATATATATATATATAATAAAAAAGGAATACTCAGCTCTATGTGGAAGACTAGTTACTGGCAAAGATCAATGCCATTAGATATGTAGCACGGATAGCTCAAAATTCTACTTTCAAATTCATGCTCAGGATAAAATGGTAATATGTCATGATTGTTTCTTTTTTTGCCAGATTTGAAAGTTGTCAATGTAAGCAGTTAATAGAGTACTATTCACTCCATCAAATATATCCAGGGTGAGAGAAATAGTAATCTGTTATAAGTTAAGCATCAGCTATACAGTAAAAGAAATAAAATCAACCTACTAAAATATACTGTCATGAAATATAATTTGATATTAACTTGGAACGCTGAAAGCAGGTAATTATTTTTAAATATGGCACCAAATTAAGGAACAGTTGGTATTTGCAGTGAACAGATGTTAAAGATCATTATTATAACCACTGGCAATATTCTATCTTATACTAAGCAATATATTAGCACAAAATAGTGTGTAAGCAAAAGGAAACCTATCTTCAAAACACTCACAGTTTTGAAGGCAAGAAACTGTCTTGATTAACATTACTTCTGATCTTAAAAGTATAGCACATACCTTAAACAATCTAAAAAATTAATGTTTTGGTCATAAAAAGAGAAAATAGAAACAAAGTTCATCAAAGTCCATTAAAAAAGAGAGAAGCATAAAGAACCGTGAGAGTGACAACTTATTATGTAGTGCTAAGTGGGAAAGACCTTCTCATATCTGCAACGGAGCAGATGACAAACATCATCGTGAACATCAGCAGTGGCATCTCTAAGTTATATGCATATCTGAAAAATACAAAGGTAATAGTCCCAATGGGAGATGTCACAGCCTGCTGTTAGCCAATCAAGGAAAAGAATAGTGTTTCCTGTACCTTGTTGTAAATGCACTGTTTTGGAATCAATGGGCCATTCAGTGTAGACATCAAAAGAAAATTATGAAAATCTAAACCAGTAAAGTATCTAGCTCACAGCATAGGTAGTTAATATACGAAACAGGAAGAAATTGGTTACCAGAAAACAAATACAGAAACAAAACCTCTGAAAGAGTTTCCAAAAAAGAAGTGGTATAATGGTGGAACATGCCCAAGCCTCAGTAACTGGGGTAGAGCCAAGGATGCAGTGAGGGGAGGGTTGTACTTTTGTTTTGGTCTTTTTTTTTAACCTTTTTCTCTAGAGTTCAGGACTGTCAGAAGCTGGAAGACTGGATGAGCTTTGGGAAAGAAGTTCTAATAACAGTCTGCCTTGATCCTCCCTCCCTCTTGTGCCGTTGTTTTTTCCCTCCCACCACTGTTTTACAAAGAAGTCATTATCTTGAGAAGTTATGTACCTTGTTTCTGATGATGATAGCAGCAATACCTTAAGTACACAGGTCAGGAAGGCAGATAATTAAAAAGCCTAGGATTACAAGTTTTAATACTATAGGTTACTGTTTAGGAAAACAGAAACAAAACCAAAACCAACAAACATATCCATGTAAACTAGAATAAAGGCATGGGAGTTTTCTTAGTTTGCATGGGAGAACCTCACTTACTTGCCCCTTTGTGCAAGGTTTTGGACCATTTTTTTCAGGCACTTAAAATACCTTCTTCTTCTGGGTGACAGAGCACTGGAACAGGTTGCCCAGAGAGGTTGTGGAGTCTCCTTTTCTACAGACATTCAGAACCCACCTGGATCTGTTCCTCTGTGGCCTGCCCTGGGTGATCCTGAGCTGGCAAGGGAGTTGGACTCTATGATGTCTAGAGGTCCCTTCCAACATCTACCATTCTATGATTTTATGATTCTATGATACAGCTTGAACTTGATGTGGTAGTCCCAGGTTTGTGTTTTAATATTGCTTATTATATTTATATTTTATTTGTTCCTTTCCTGCCTTCTAATAAAGACATTGAATCTCCAAGGATAAAAAAGACAGGAAGGGAAAGACTTACATAATGTAATTCATACAAAAGTGCTGTAAGTGGCTCATTTAGATATAGTTTTGACATATGGGCTAAATTAAGACTTTAAATAGTGCAATACATCTTTTAATGCAAAAGAAACAGTATAAATGGCACTCAATTAATGAGCGGAAAATGTAAAAGACATTCTGGAAAAGCTATAAATTGCTTACTAAAATAAACCAGCAAAATTAATAGATAATGACTCTTGCAGCTCACTGTCATGTCCTCTTAACCACAACATCCATCAGAAAAAAACACGCTTACACCCAGTTATTTCACTTATTGAAGCTGCATGGGTGAACACTCTGATGAGGATAATTGAAAGTCTCTTGAATTGCCAATACAGAGGTAAAGCAGGACTCGGGATAAAAAAAAAAAATGTTCATTTTTCCAGCCCCATGTATTCATGCATGGCTTCCTGCTTTTGAAGTAACAAAGAGGCATCTCTCAACAAGCTCTTAAACTTCAAGGTGAGGGGATGGCTCTGGTGTGTCTTATTTCTCCAGGGAGGGTCTGCTGCCCCTCAGGATGCCTCTCCTGCAAGAGGAGGTGGCTGCAGATGGATGGCAGAGCAGTGCCAGTACACGCAGCCCCGCAGGAAGGGGGAAAGCATAGAGAGAGGCGGGGAAGGGGCAGGTCTCTGCCACAATTCATTGGCACTAGTGTGACAGCTTTTCTTCCCTGGGGCCAGGGAGGAAGGGAACAAGGCAGCAGGACACATTACTGTGTGTTTAGCCACGAAATGATTAAGACAATAGAAGGTTTTATTTCCTTTCCCATAACTGTTGATGCTACAGCTATTATCATCTTCTGAGATAAATAATTCACTTCAGGCTTCAGCAATTTTATTTCTTGCTTACAGAGGAAAAACTGATGAGGTGTTGTGATTATTTATATTGCTGCTGTGAATGATGACTTTAACATCCCAAACCAATGTATAGTTCTACTTTACATAGTACAAAAGCTGTATGTGATAGTTACCATCTGATCTGTAATTAGTTAACTACCATTTAGCTCCTCAAAAAAAGAGCAGACTTTTTAATTTTTATTTTTAGACAGTTATGTATAAAGCAAAATATTATTTCTGTTCTTTGATCTACTTGTATGAAGGTTTTTTCTTGTTGCAGTATTTTTAATTACTTCTAAGGCAATCTAGCCAAGAATGCATCTAGTGCTCTACTACTCTTAGCAGTGACTTAGACTTCAATGAACCTTTTTGCATTATTATTTATTTTATCAGTTTTCTGCCATAACTACATTCTAGTGTGGTGTTTCTGTTCCTGTTTTCCTTCTTGATGCTTATCATACACATGGGACTTTCTGATTAGAAGTCATTTATCATAACCCTGTTTCCAACATTGCTAGAATGCTCTTGTTTATTGTTTACAGAGTAGCTTCTCTATGTCTTCAAACATTTCTGACTTCTTTCCCCCATCAAATCTTTTTCTAGTTCTGTTTTATGCAATGTTGGAAATAGTTATGCACCGATATTTTAAAGGGACAAAGAAGGCAGAAATCACATCAACAGAAATAAAACAGGGACATTATGTCTTACCTTCAGACTGCAAATTCAGATCCAAAGGGTCCTTAGTGTGAAACTCAGCAAATGATAGAGGAAACCTTGTTGGAGAGGAAATACGGGCTTTGGTCTTCGGTAAGTTTCCAACAATAAACATGGATACTTTTCTTGAAAAAGGTTCCATATTGACAAACTCATCTTTTCACTAAATATCTCTTAAGAAGAAATGTTGACAACATTTCTAGTAATTTTGTAAGCCTGGTTATTCAGCTACAGTGGGGATTCCTATTGTTTTAAAGTTATGGTGTCTTTCATAGAATTATAGAATCAGTAGGGTTGGAAGGGACCTCTAGGATCATCAGGTGCAACCTTTATCCTAACATCTATCTATCCATTAGACCAGAGCCTCAATTGGTACGTCCACTTGTTTTTTAAACACCTCCAGGGATGATGACTCCATCACCTCCCTGGACAGCCTGTTCCAGTGCCTAACCACTCTCTCAGTGAAGAATTTCTTCCTAATTCCTAATCTAAACCTCCCCTGATGTAACTTGAGACCACTTCCTCTTGGTTTATCATTAGTAATTTGGGAGAAGAGACCAACACCAACCTCAATACAACTTCCTTTTAGGTAGCTGCAGAGAGCAATGTCTCCTCTCAGTCTCCTCTTCACTAAACAGCTCTCAGCCTCTCCTGATAAGGCATGTTTTCCAGACCCCTCACCAGCTTCATTGCCCTTCTCTGGAGCTTCTCCAGCACCTTAATGTCCTTCTAGTACTGTGGTACCCAAAACTGGACACAGTACTCAGGTGTGGTTTCACGACTGCCAAGTACAGGGGCATGATCACCTCCCTACTCCTGCTGGTCACACCGTTTCTGATGCAGGCCAGGATGCTGCTGGCTTTCTTGGCCACCTGGGCACACTGCTGGCTCCTGTTCAGCCGGCTGTCCATCAGCACCCCCAGGTCCCTTTCAGCCAGGCAGCTTTCCAGCCACTCCTCCCCAAGCCCCAAGCATTGCCTGGGGTTGTTGTGACCAAAGTGCATGACCTGGTACTTGGCCTTGTTAAACCTCATCCCATTGACCTCAGCCCATTGCTCCAGCCTGTCCAAATCCCTCTGCAGAGCCTTCCTACCCTCAAGCAGATTGACACTCCCACTTAATTTCATGTTGTCTGCAAATTTACTGGGGGCGCATTCAATCCCCTCATCCAGGACATTGATAAAGATATTAAACAAGACTGGTCCCAAAACTGATCCCTGAGGAGCACTGCTTGTGACTGGTTGCCAACTGGACTTAACTCCATTTACTACCACTCTCTGGGCCTGGCCATCCAGGCAGTTTCTAACCCAGTAAAGAGTCCACCAGTCTAAGCCTTGAGCTGCCAGCTTCTCCAGCAGAATGCTGTGGGAAACAGTGTCAAATTTAAGTCTGAAGTGGATACGACAATTATTAGGGGTGATTTAAACAGGAGTTTACAATTTGATGTAGCCAAAAAAAAGTTTTATTTCCTATGATTCCAGGATATGAGGTCATCTTGACATCAACAGAAGGTTGTCAGAACAATTTGATCCCCAGTCCAGTTTTCAACATTGTAATAATTGCCCTTAGCCAATCCTTCTACTTATTACCTATCTCTTTGGGATTGATTTATACTGCATGGATGAAGACATTTTCAGTTTTAAGGAGCTTTTATACCCATTAAAAGAAATGTGGAGGGAAACAACCTTTTTTTTAAACTTTATCTCTCTATACTTCTCTGAAATCTTTTAAATCTTCCAATACTGTTGGCCACAGAATGTGTTTTTCTCTGTTTCTGTTCTTGTAAGCTCCCATCAAGATCAGATAGCCTGGCATCAAAGTCAATAAGGACAGTGATTTTGATTTGCACTAGTGACTGCAGCAGCTGGACCTCATTTGAAACTTTGGCCCCATTCTAAGCTGATTGTAAAATCTGTAAAAATATAGTGCTTCCTGTCCTTTGTAGATCATTAAGACAGTCTAGCAAGGGATGACCTCAACTTTTGTGTTTACATCCAATCTTCATTTTTGAAAATCATTGAAATAGAACAATCTATACTTTTTCTTCCTTGGTATTTCACTTCTGGATTAGGATTAATTTAAAACATTCCTGAGGCTTCAGAACATGATCAGATGGAAATTACAGTTTTAGGAACTTGTCAATTAATGTGCCATTTGCTCCTACATAGAATTAAATAGCTATGTCAAGTGAACCAAACAAAATAATAAGTGGGGAAGTTTGTTTGACATATTCACATAAATACATGTATTTTTACATTAAATATTTGAGAGTGGAGTACTGATGGTAGATCATGAGGCTTATTTTTAATATGCAGGTTTATTCATTTTAAATAAAAGACCTTGCACTAGTCCCAAATGTTTGGATTTTTTTTGCTTGAAGATAAATAGCCTAGTGGCAGTGCTTTACATCAACGGAAGTTACTGTCATAGGTATTTGAGTGAATTTTCACTTCACATTGGATTATTATTTATGTCATCCCTGCAGATATTTGACACCTCTACAACATATTTTCATTAATGTTTAATCAGTTATTCCTAATTAGTTGGCTTCTTTCTTTCTCCGCAGATTTTTTCCCATAGTAGCACTCATTACTAGATAAAATTGCATTTTAAAAATAGTGTAGATCAGTGAGATTCTGTAGAGGAGAGTGTGTTTCTGAACTGTTAGCAGAGCAATACTTAGGAGATAATAACTCATAAAGGTTGGGATACTTTCTATTTTTCATATGGTAGTATAATAAGAAACAACACGACAGGTTGAGAGAAAGAACCTTGAAGTGATAGCTACCTGTGTAGAAATGAAAAATGGAGGGAAAGAAGTTGAGTGACCTTGCGCTGTCATATGTGTGTCATACTCCCAGATCAGTGATCAGTTCTAGCAGGGCACAAGCACTTGCCTTAGTGACCTCAACTTGCTGTTGCTGGTGGGTGTCAATTATTGCTGTAAAGAATAAAAAGAGGAGGTGGACTGATGATAAATAGAAGAGATTGAAGGGGAGAAAAAGAAAAGACAGTTGGATAGAAATCTCCAGATACCATGAATCCTTGGAGGAGGATTGTTGACCCATCAAGTGTTATTATTTCCTGAGTTTTCTTTCTCCCCCCAATTATTGTCTTCTTTAATGTAAAGTCATGGTAATTTCTTTTATCTATCTGGAGCTTTTACGTGGTAAGAA
>JANIJG010023782.1:12027-51515 GCA_024611175.1 Megaceryle torquata
TTTGGTGTGTGTGTGTGCAATTTCATGAAGCTTCATTCTCATGCCAAAAGTATATTTCACAATTATGTACAGCCTACCACACTTTCTGAATTGTAAAAATAAGAATGATTCTGATGAAAGAATAATTGCATTCAACACTTACATTTCTCTAACACAGAAGTCAAAGAAATAGCTTAGCAATGCACAGCACTACTCTGCAAAGAAAAGGAAACTTTCTTTGCTAATTGACTAAAGATCATATCATATAGAAGATGAAACAGCCAAACTGTTTTATTCTGGATTTCAGTGGGTTTTTTTGAACTCCAGTATTGTCAGGGAGATGAGTGAATAACATTGTTCCCTTTTTCTTCACTGTCTAACCTATCAACTGTGGTTTTGATCCAAACTAGAAACCCCGTAATTGACATAATTTTTATCTACTTTATATTTTAAACAAGAACAGCAACCAAAGAACAACTCAAAATGTGAATATTTAATTGCTGCTTCTGTGTAAATTGAAAGCAACCCCAAAATAAGTGATCTGGCTTAATGAAGTATACAGTGATGATAAAATGTGTTAAAAAGATGCAGTGATATAGACATTAGAGATATGAAGATAGATCTAAGATAAAAAGATATAAATAAACTCCGCATTTCTTCTATAGTATAGAATTTTCCCCTCTCATGTTTACCTATGGGAACTCTCATGGGACAGATCAGAAGAACTCAACAGTCACTGCTAAACCATATCTTGATTTCCAGGACAGGTTTTAATTCTTTTATATATTCATCTGACTTTAACGTCAGTCTCTAATGTCTGTCTTTTCTCTCTCTTGAACATGATATACAAAAAGAATATTTTATTTCATCATAAAAAGCTTCCCACTTGAATGCATTATATTGAACAAAATAACTATTCATGTAATTCTGCTTGCTGAATACAATTATAAAGCACTGTACATACTTGTTGGGTTTCTCTAATTGAGCAAATAGGAACTAGCATGAGCAAGGGCTATAATCTGGTTCTAAAACGTTCTTATGGGTGATTTGCACATCATATTTTTGACTGTCACTTTCTCTTCTCTCTAGTGGTTATTCCTTCTTTTCTCTGCACTAGCTGGATACAGGGCAGGCTCAAGTAGCACTGAGAGATTATGCCCTCTGCCAAGCAGCATGTCTTTGCCCTGGAGGATGCTGAATACTACATCTGAGCCAGTCAGGAGGACAGATCAAAATCTATGCTCTTGCTGCGTTGCCAAGGGTACTTAACAACCTCATCAAGCAGACAAAGGTTTTGAATCTTTTCTCTTATTTTTCTTTTAATGACCCTTTCTCTGCTTGTAAGAGCTACAATTATATGCTGCTCTCTATTCAGTTTTGTGGCACAGCCATGTTTAGGCTTATACAAATAAGAGTTATGGAAATAAAGTGACAAGACCTTGGAAATGTATAGACACACACAAATACACATCCATGTGCATACACATATGCACACATATTTGCATCCAAAATCAATACTGTCAAGCTCTGTTACTTCTTCCTGCGAACAAGAAACCAGAATTTCACACATTACCTTGAACACAGCAAAGATCAGTTAACCAAAACTACGGTTTAAAGGCTAAGGTGCATGAATCATGTGGAAGTTGACTGGCTTTACCATGGAAGAGGACTGCTGTCAATTCAAGCAGGCATCTGGCTGTATTCACTTTGATTTACTCTGCTGGACTTCTTACAGATGTAAAACTATTTCCCCAAGACAAATGGAGCGGTGAATATAATAAACTAAATGCTTATTGTATGAGAAAAGAAATGGTGTCAGGATCTTGCTGAAGAAGTAAAAGCCCCATAAGCTGAAGCTTTCGTGTCTCCTAAAAGACTCTAAAGACTGAAGAAAAAGTAAAAAGCTTTCTGGGAAAAAAGAAGCAGCGACAAAGTTGCAGGGATGGGGGAGAGGGCCAGCCCTGCTGGGGTGAAGGTTCATTTTCCCCGTCACAAAAAGCAGCTCAGCAAACGGTGGCAGATGTCACCCTGACAGGGAAAGTGGCAAGCGGCCATCTCAGCTCTGCTTGTAACTTCTTTCACAAGAGTCAAGCTGCTTTTCCCACTCCATTCAGCATGTTTGTGAGTGCTGGGTTTGTTCAGAAGACAAAAAAGGGCAAGAGCTCTAGAATTCAATAGAAGGTCAGAATGGCAATCTTTTTTGCTGGGTTGGGCTTCCTTTTATACTGTGACATCTGGCAACATTACCAGAACAAATTAGAGCAATTCAAACCACCAGCAGAGGAAAGTGGGTTTTCTGTTTTTTGTACAGCAGAGCTACAAATTTGAGAACAGGAACTGGGGCTCCCAACGACTCAGCATAGCAATAGATTAGCTACACTTGTTTTACAGATTCATACGGCAACAAATGTAATCAGTGATTAAGTTAAAGATGTCCATCCTTCAGCACAGCCTCCACAAAAGGAAGAGAAGAAATAATTACACTGATGAGTTTGCACTTCATTTTCAGCCTGTTACAGCATGAAGCACTAACAGTTCCAAGGAGGCATGCTGCAGAATATATAACACGCCTTCCTTTCTCCTGTCTGGCATTTTAATATCTGTGGCTAATGTAATTGCCTTTTATTCTGTATTCCAGTAAATAATAGAGCATATTTTACTTATAGATAAGGGTGTAACCTCCTTAGTCTATTTGGAACATCGAGTCAGTTACTGATACTAAACATTTTTGAATACTTGGCCATTTTTAAGCTTTAGTGTTCATATTCTTCTCAATTTCCTCCTTTACTTAAATAGAACCAAATTCTTTCTATTGCCTGCAAATGGGAGAGATGCACAGTTAATACATCTTCTAGGTACACTAGCTGCAGGCAAAAGTGAGTCTTACACATGTAATCTATACTTGTTAGTGGTACTCTGTTCAACGGTAAAACAATTTATTGTGTCAAATTGGAGTGAATCTCACTTTCAGGAGACTTTTACGGCTTTTATTGTTAAAATCTTTCCTCTGTAAGAATTTAATTTTCATTTTGATTGTATAAGCTTTCTTTACAAAATATACCTTGCTGTGATCTTTCATTCAAGCAGAAAAACAAGTCTGGATGAGGTTGAACAGAATTGTCTATGCAATACCAAGGTCCCTACTCCATTAATAAGAAAATATCATTGTCTTAATATTACAGATATTTTGCTGCCCTCTGTTAACTAAGCATTTGTAAAAATATCCCCTTCAGGCACAAATCTCATTTTCATCCTGAAAGCCTATTCAGAACCATCTCTGACACCTTGCTGTTGGGTTGATGGCCAGCAGATAATGCCTTCCATTTGTATCGTGCTGAGTTACTCAGACTTCAATTCCATTGCACTGTTTCTCTGAAACTGTGGATTGTTTGAGTGACTACTGTATACTTATGGAGGGCTTCTAAATAGATTTATAATATCTAAAATAGACTCTTGAATATAGATCTTTAAGAATACCACAGGTACCCTCTAAACAGAGATGAGTCACTTTTTGAGCTTTGATGTGAAAGAACTGCACTCAGTCAAGATTTAGTAGGATTGAAGGACCTGAAAGCTGAGTTTTAGTGACACTGTAAAATTAATCCATCACTAATCATAGAGTAACTGACCTAACTCTACTCATAATAGCAACTTTTTTTTTTTTTCTTTTATATCCTCAGTTGTGGTTTTTAACTCTCCAGAAAGGTGATCTCATGAAAATAACATGTGTTACTGACCTAGTTCATAAGGGCATGGTGCAAAGTTTTCACTTAGCTGTGCATTAGCTCTTATCTGCCAATGTTTTCTCATTACATCATCTGCAAGCAGACATGATGTTGTTTTCTCAACACAACCTTTGATACTGAAGGACATCAGTCACCAAAATACTCAGCAGCATTTAAAAAACTTCTTGGGAGATTATTAAATGTTTCCCCATCATCTAGGTAGTTTGAAAAAAAAATAAAAAAATAAAAATCTTTCATTACTGGTTATCCAGAAGACTTCAAACACCCCTTTAAGATAAAAACCTTACTGTGGAAAGATTATTGCTTGTATAACCTGCAAGTTGAATCACTGTAACTAGTTTTTTTATTTTGTTTTGTGTGTTTACTTCTTGTGGAGCTGGACACAATCTCTAGAAAGATTAATGCAAGCTTGTTCTGGTGGAATTTTACCATAAACCCATTCACTTTATACAACTATTTAAGTGCTAGTCCATAAAACTGTCAGAGCTGATATGTAAAACCTAGAGATTCACTTCTTACAAAAATATTAGTGATAAACATAAACTAAGACTTCCACCATTAAGTAAAATCTAATATTTACTTACCAAAATAAGTCACACAGAGCATACACTTGCAAATAGAGAGAACAAAACTAAATTTACTCAGATATGATCTGTTTATCCACTACCAAGAGTAATTTACAAACCAATATATGGCTGCATTTGGCCCTTGCCAACACATGATTAGTGGGATCAACCACTTGGGTTATCAACAAAAGTCTCTGAATATTGTTTATTCAGAATTTGGCCACCACTGACAGATTAATGGATTTTAAAAGGGCACCACTATGACTTCAGCTAGGTAAACCAGTTACCAAGCTGAGGAGTTTACGTTTTGTTTAGTACAGGTTGTGCCATAACTTGTCATAAACAAAAGTCTTAATTTCTGATGACATCTAAAAGTATATGCTATGTCTTCTAATGATCAACTTAATCTAAGCAAAAACATCTTAGCATAGTCTATATGCTATATTCATTTATTAACATATATCTTACCTCTTTGGAAGTACTCAACCTCAGTTTAGGATCAGTGTCAGCAAACACACGGGGACTGGACTCGAAGATCTCCAAGGTCCCTTCCAACCCCTGACACCCTATGGAACACGTATATGGTGCTTTAAGAGAACTGCATTTCACAGTGCATATTTTTACCTAGAGGCATTTAATTAATGAACTATTTATTTCAGAGTCAATATTCCTTATCTTTATTGTTTTATTGGAATATACAGATTCCTGAAATAATTAATGTCAATGAGCTCTGAGGAGGGGAGAAAAAGCCTTTTAGGGTCTTCTTTACCATAATTCATTCCATGATTTTTGACAGTGACAACTTCCTTAGAGAAATGATGGTTTAGGATACTTATTTTGCATATTTATTTCACATTCAAAATGACATTCATTTTACTTCTGCTACAAAGAAACCTACCACTTCCTGTACATGCTGATGGAATGTGAATCATATTCAAGGCTGATAACACATTTTACTGTTCAAAATGCATGTCAATCAAGATAGCTTTTAAGTTCTTTCATCTAGCTTTCCTCCCAGCTATTCCCCTTTAAACAGATGCCTTTTAAATGCTCTGTAATTAATGTTAAACTGGTCTGGTTAAAGCAGAGGAAAAGACCCTGACATGATCAATATCACAACACTCTTTTCTGCAAAGATGAATCAAATGACCTGTGAAAAGTACATTTTATTATCCATTTTTATAGCTCTGCACCTTGGATCTGAAAACAGTGAGCGGAAAGTGTAACCTGGACCTAAACCAAAATGGCCTGTCCATCAATATGCAAAAATTAAGATTACCAACCTGAATATTAACAATCCTTACTATTAGTAGAGGCTGGGCTGTGAGGTGATAGAAAACAGCCCTGCATAAAAGGACTTGGGGGTGGTGGTGGACAAGAAGCTGGACATTAGCAGACAGTGCACGCTTTTATCCCAGAAGGCCCATAGCATCCTGGGCTGCATCAAAAACAACGTGGCCAGCAGATTGAGAGACGTGGTTCTGTCACTTTACTCTGCTCTAGTGAGACATCACCTGAAGTACTGTGTCCAGCTCTGGAGCCCTCAGTACAGGAGGGACATGGAACTGATGGAGCTGATCCAGTGGAGGGCCATGAAAATTATCAGAGGGCTGAAGCACCTTTCCTATGAAGACAGGCTGAGGGAGCTGGGCTTGTCAGTCTGGAGAACAGAAGGCTCCTGGAAGACCTAACAGCAACCTTCCAGTACCTGAGGGGGCCTACAAGAAGGTGGAAAAGGGCCTGTTTACAAAGGCCTGTAGTGACAGGATGAGGGGCAATGGTTTTGAACTAGAGAAGAGTAGTTTTAGATTGGATGTTAGAAATAATTTCTTTACCATGAGGGTGGTGGAGCACTGAAACAGGTTGCCCAGGGAGGTAGTTGAGGCCCTGGAGATTTCGAGGTGAGGCTTGACGAGGCTCTGAGTAACCTGATCTAGTTGAAGATGTCCCTGTTCATGCAGGGGGATCAGACTAGATGACCTTTAGAGGTGCCTTCCAGCCCAAACCATTCTATGATTCTATGATTAATTGCAATCAGTAAGCAGAAATATATTTCAACAGATTAATCACATTCAGATGCTAAAATACAGGGATTGAAAGGAATGCATTTAATTTATTAGAATGCAATTATTTGGAATGAACTTTTACACTATGCTGTACTTCAGCACTTACTGAGATGTGAGATCATAAAATGTTTTCAGGTATATAATTACTGTCTTTGTTTTTTGCTAGATATATCTCTAAAAGTGTTTTCCTTCCCTACTACCCATTATATTCTCAAAGTGCAATGGTTTTCTCAGGGAAAAGAAAAGCTGTGGTACCTTCACATGCAGAAACATTTTTCTTATTCACTAAGGTGGATAGCCAGGATTATTCTGCAGATAAAGGTAAAGGTTTGTACAAAGCCAGGGTAGGAAACCTCAGCTCAGATGTTCAGGGGCAGGTGACCTTTCTAAGAGTAGGAATAATTCTCCTCTCACCCTCAGGACACAGATAGCAAAGGTTTCCCTTCTCTAGTGCATGTAAACAGATCGGACTGAACATGAGCTTTTTTTACTGATTTGCTGTAGAAAATTACAATAATGGTTATTAAGCTGACTTTCCCAGAGGAGGCAAAAAATATCTGTAATTCTTTGTTCTGTATTCGCAGAGTAGCAGTCATACACTGTCCTCATAACAGTAGTCTGGCACAAAAAAAAAAAAGCCTATTTTCACTGTGGGCTTACAGCCAAACATTTTGTGCAGGCTAACAATAGAAAATGATTTCATAGGCACAGGGTCTGCCCTGAGCTCACCCAGAGGCTTGAAGTCACTCATATGAGCTCCGTGTTCCACTCTGTCCTTTCCCCCTTGTACCCTTCATTGACATCCAGAACACAAACCTTCTTGACTGAATTTGATATTTTTATGAAGCTCTCTCTTGCCTGCAGCTGACAGATTTCCAAAGTCTTTAAGCACTCAGTTAAAAACTCAGTGTGAAAAATTGGAATGCTGTGACCTGATATAACCAACATACCATGCATTTGCCAAATGGGAGAAAAATATGGTAGCTTCTTCAAAATGGGAAAATTAATTTTCTGTGTTCAAGGGCATACTACTATTAAATGAGGTTTAGCCTTTGGATTTCAGGTTAATATAGTGAAGGTGTTGGGTGTCATGAAGAACCCTCCTAAAACTGTAGTTCTCATCTGAGAGCTTACATACATGGATGCAGTGGTGAGTCATGCACATCCCATTTGTCAGACCTGACTGAAGGTGTTACTGCAAGAGAATTTCTTTGCTCACTCCAAGAAAAGCAACAGGAAAAGTGAGATTTCCCAACTGTTAAAGCACTAGCCAAGGATTCAGGCACTTGGTATTAAAATGTGATACCTGCTTCTTTTGTGTGTCACACAGCCCTTTTTCACCACTCAACTCCAGGAGATGGGCACTACCCAGCTGGAGTCACGGCTCCAGAAGAAATTTCTCACAAATATCTTTGGGATCCAGCCAACCACTTGTTGTGTGTAGTGGGTTCAGATCTCTAAAGGAAAAGGAGAATAGTTTCATCATGCTTCTTTGCAAATTCATTGATGTATTTGAATTTTGCCTGTCAACTTTGGAATCACTGTGAAATAAAAAGGTTGTGGGTTTTTTTTTTCAAATATTACTTGGAACCTTGGTTATTTTCCACTGAAACTTGATCATCTAAATATCTTTTTATACATGGCGTCCCAGCTTACTTGTTCATATTGAACACTATCAGGAAGAATCAGTGGTGAACATATAGAGTAGAAGGGAAAACTGTGCTAATTTGCTTTATGGACTGAGTAACACTCCTTAAAGTTGTAGAATAATGTTTATGGTGTATCTCGGGGAAAAAAGATTAGATTCCAAGGAAAATAAAAAAGGAGAGATACATGTAGGTGTTCCTTTTTGTGTGATACATATGGTGAGAAAGTAAAGAATGCATGTGCTTTATTTATATTTACAAACAGAACATAATTTGATTTGAATGCATTTTCTTTGAAAGATTTGTTCAAATTAAGCTAAAGTCTCATCTGTGAATACGATAATCTTGGCACAGGAAAAAAACCAAAATATGTCATAGATTTATCTAAGCACCCTTGCTTGAACACTGCAGGACTGCTATAATAACTTTTATAGGCTTTGAATCCTGTACTTTTTCTGGTGCTGTATAGGGATATTCTCTGACCCTTCCTGAGGTACATAAGATATAAGCTTCCCCCAGTGACTCTGATAATCCTTTGGCACCAACGTCTCCAGTACACCTAGGTCTTGGAAATAAGGTTTCCCTTCCCCGGGCATCTCCAGCATCTCTTGCTGAAGATTAATTTCTTTTAGTTTTACATTTAATGACTTCAAGAATTTGTGGCAGGTATGAGTATTACACACACAGGCACTTTACTTATACTTGAAAGCAAATTGCTGTCAGATTACATGAGGAGTATTGGACAAAACCAATAAACAACAACACACCCTTCCTTGACTTAGCAGTCTCATTTCTCTAGTGTTCTGGGATACTTCTGGGAGCTTGCTCTTATGTAACTTCTGCATTTCAAGGGTTCCATAAAATCAAATATCTTCTGCACTGGTACCCTTTCTTTTGTCATGCCTGGTCCTATAATTAAGCTGGAATAGCATTCTACCTTCTCTCTACCTCAAGATCATTATTTCCCAAACACATGAAATCAATAATTTTCCTTTCCTTTACAAAGTTTTCTCCGTGCTTTTGTAGATTTTACCTGTTTTGTCTTTTTCCCCTGCAACGTGTTTTTGCCATTCGGTCTTACACTTTTTCACTGCTCAAGTTCTAGCCCTAGAAAAGTTATATTTCCATTGAGACAAATATTGTAATAAGCCCTTTGAGAGCACACTGACTCCCAAGGGCATCACCATTGCCTGATGAGAACACAGACATGATGATCCCTTTGTTCCTGGCCCAGGAAAAATTTGTTTCAGCTTCTCTTTGTCAGCAGGAGCTTCCACATCTGCTGAAACATTCGGTTGTACAACAGGTAAAAAGAAAATGAATGGAACTTCAGAGCCTGCATCTGACCTCATAAACTGTGCTGGCATATTTGTTTTGATTGGTTTGCTGGGGGAGTAGGGACTGAGTTGAAGTTTTGATTCCTGGGCACTTTATCTTTGTAGATGTTTGAGTTGAATGGAATTCAATGTTTCAAAATATGCCCTCCTGGCACATCTCATTCCTGGCCATTCAAAGATTTGTTTTGTTTAAGGGAGTTTCACTACTTTCCTACATATCACAAAATTCACTAGTCAGAGAGGAAACTTTATGCCAGAAATAAGAATACTGTACTCAGCTCCTCTATCCTTGTTTTTGTTGTTCATTCTGACAATTAACTAACCTTGACTTTTCTCTACAGGAAGGATAGAGGACCCCAGAAGGATTCTAAGCAATTTTTATCTGCAGCAGACCTATTAGGAACCCCGACATCCCTAAACTTGAGGAAAACAACTGGTAAGGTGAATGTTGCTCTTTAAGAGAGTCAGGAAAAAAAAAAAAAAAAGAAAAAGAAAAAAAAAAAAAAGATTGGATGTATATGGTCCATAGGTTACAAATGGTTAGTCTTCAGGAGCAACATGGCACCTGGCAAATCAGTATCACCATGTTTGTGAAATGTTTAGAGCATGGAACATAGTTGGTTTAATTCTGGTTCTTGATTCTAGGACTGTTGCTTATCATTCAGCCGCTGCTGCTTCAGTAGAAAATCCAAATACTCTAGCTCAGATGATGACACAAAGTAAATTAGGACAATACTGTATACTCATGTACTTAAAAAAAAAATAAATGCAGGAGTTAGTATTATTATCAAAATTATCAAGATTAAACAAGTAAAAGCAAAAAATGAGAGTGCAGCTGATGCAGTTGCAACATTGTCGAAGGGGAATGCAAATTTGCTTCTTATATTACTAATTTATTTTGTATTCAGGATTTAGAATTTACTGATGAATCTTTTTGTCACACCATCCATCATAGCCTGGCACTAGAGAGCAGGAAGATAGAAAAATTAAAAACCTACTTGTTACTGTAAACTAAAGACCATGAACAACATCCATCAAAGACAGACAGATGGAAGATAAAAAAAAGTGTTAGCTAGAGTCAAGGGATCTATGCTGATTTTCTTTTAAACATTTATTAACATGCTCTAAATGTGGGTTCACTTACTTTTGCTAAATATTTACTGTTATTTCTATTGCCATGGACTGAAAACTGCAAAAAATTATAAATTAATTGTAAAGCTCTCTAATTTTACTCTTGCTGTTATAAATGCATTTACATCTTGTGATGAAGTGCTGTTTTTTATCTCTGAATTAGCAGAGATGTGTCTATATCAGCTGTTAAGTAAGATGCACCTTCCTTTTCTTTGCTGAGACTTGCAGGACAAGACATCTACCATTAGTGGAGGACAGATACTGCACAAGGGATCTGATAAAAACCTAGCTGCTGCAGTGGAAGTCTTCACAATGAAGTAGTAGATTTTATATCAAGCTAGACATCAACTCCTGTGAACTCTAAAACCATAAATATCTGAGCTTTTACTTACAAAGAAATATAGCTATTTACTTCTAAAGAGGTAGTCCTAATGCCTATCTATTTCCAAACTGGAGCTAATGCAACTGTACACTCAGATTATGCAGTATCAAAATATATGTACCAGAATGACCGGTCTTCGTAGATAAAATTGCAAGATCTAACATTTGTCATATCAGTGCAACTAGGCCTTAGACAGCAAGTGAAAGGAAGGGATAAGAGTGTAAATATTAGATTGTTGCCTATCATTCAGCCACCGTTGCTTTGGTAGAAAATACAAATACTGCAGCTCAAATGATGACATGAAGTAAATTAGGACAATACTGTAGACTCATGTACTTAAAAAAATGCAGGATATCCCATACATATTGTTATCAATGCTAACTCTGTACTCTGACACATAATGCACAGTGGGAAAATAATGAAGGCCTTCCTGAGAGACAACTCAGATAGCTCTATACAGCAATTACACCAATAAAGCTGAAGGGAATGGAGAGGAGCTTTTTTGACTCCAGGGAAAGAAGAAAGAAACGTTTTAGAGGAAATTCACAACTAAAGCAGAGAAGAAAATAAAGTTGTAAGATTTGAGGAGGGTGTGTTGAAGTCAGAGAAAATGTCATGAGCTTAGCCCATGTGCATGTTAATGAAAGGCTCAGGGACTACATGAAAATAAAAATGAACAGACATGCCAGGAAACTATATTCCTTGCAGTCTAGTGCAATGTGATACACCTACTAAGGAGGAAAACAAATCCATATAAAGTAATAGATTTAGAATTAGTTTTGACCTTGCAGGAAAAAGATCTATGTATCTACACAGGCAGCATGTTGAACTTGGTTTCTTAATGCAAATAAGTGTTCAGAAAAGCTAATAATTTTTTATTCCATTATGAGAGCGTAGAGAATAATATGAGAAAGTGCATTAGTGTAGGTTGACCCTCATTTTCAGTTCAGGACACTGATTTGTATTATATTCTTCCATTTTTGTGTCAAAAAAGCTCCATTAAAATCCTATGCTATCACAGAGTACAGATAGCCAGCCAGCTGCATTACATTTTGTTTGAAGCAAAAAAAAAGTTCATCTTTCAACAAAAGTGTATTGGTTGCTGGCATAGTCTTCTCTTAAAGAGACTCCTACCTCTGCAGTTGTCTATTTTGCAAAGTCAAAAATAATCCCTTCAGCTTCTTCATAGACTACAAAACCTATGTTCTGTGAGAAAAGTAAAAATCTCTGTTTCTGCGCAATGCCCTTAGGGCTGTGTTAGAATGAATATTCATGTATTAACCCCATATGACTATTGGGCATCTGATTTAGAAGTTGGCAGGATCTTTGATTCTTTGCTGAGTGTTGAAACATACTCTGAGAAATCTGTTAACACATTTAGAGGCAAAGAGCCATTTTCAGACACTTAAAAGTATAGACTAGATAGATTTTAAGGTAGGTTGTATGTGGCACTGCCACATCAGATTTGCTGTTATCCTTTCTAGACTACCATATCCTAGTGGTGCAGATACATAGGCTACTGTCATGACTTAATAACTTGCTGTCTTCAAAAGGGAGATAGCAACACCCTACTCCTTGACCTCTGCAGCTTCCACATTTTTCCCTATACAAACTTTCCCAACCTTGAGCCATCTCAAACATTGTCTGTGCAGCAAATCAATTCAATAAAAAAAATATGGCTGAAAAAAATAAAAATACAAGAGAAGCAAGTAATTTTGTGTTGTTATGGCAAGTCGAATGGGTTTATCGACCCCTTGCTTTCACAGGCTCTGATGTGCATTTCCCTTCAAGTGCAGATGTGTCAGAGCAGACACAAGAGAAGTGGGTTTTCTGCACAGAGACAAGAACAGATATGGAGAGGGAAAGGAGGAGTTGGAGAGGAGAAAGGAAAGATAAGGGGAGAAGGAAGAGGAAAATACCTAAACCCCTTGATGCAGCAGACAGCAATTAGGTTGTATCTGGTGACTTACTGAGCTGCATCCAGAGAACAGATTAAATCTTTTTATGTCATAGCCAATGATTGTATTTCCTCCCACTTTCAGTTTTTAATAGAGGGTAATTTTGCTTAAATGATCACACAGGTTAAACATCTTATTTCGTATGTACATTTCCAGTTCCAAATTTTTAAAACAATTATCTCTCAACAGAAGGAATTGTGGTTATGTTTAGTCACAAATTCCAAGCTACAGAACTTAAATATCTCCACTGCATCCAAAAATGAATGGCATTCACTAGTTTTCTTGAGAATTTTTATTTGTGCTACTAGGGTTAGAAGAACTACACTGCAGTCACAGATCCCTAATCCAACAAAACTGACACAGATAGAAGCCTGTAGCAAATATATTCATATAACAATAAAATAGATCTACTTTTCTCTGCCTAAATATGCTTTCCCTTCTTCTCTGTGTGAGATTTGTTTTGTTAATTTCTCTTGTGACTCCAAAAGATAAACAGAAATAAAAATCTGAGTTCCTCATTTTCTGCTGAAGTGTAAATTCAGGCCTTAAGTCCTTTTTTGATCTTAACTTTGTGCATACTCACAGCTGGAGACACCTCACTGGAGTTAATGAGCACCTTCAATGTGAGCTGTTTGGCCCATGTGATGTTCTGGGTTCAAAAACATGAGCTCAGTTGCTGTGTGGTGCTATTGCAAACACTCTGTGCAGTGACTTTGCAAAGGAGTTTGAATAAAGGTTGAAAACTTGAGTTAACATCACTGTGAAAACAAACCAAGAGTTGGATAAAGGACTAACCTTGACTTCATTCATCCTAAACTATATCAGCTGGATCTGGGCCTCAGCTAGGCATTGAATAGACAAAAATCAGTAGAGAGCTTCAACAAAATGCCTTAATCCAGACCAAAGTGTAACTCCAGAAGAAAATTGTCTTTCTGAATGCTCAGTGCCTTTGATGAAGATCCCAAACATTTCTAGTTCTGATTATATGTTTCCTGATGGAAATTTTCCTCCCAGGAAATGAGCTCCTCCAATCACTGCAGACATTTTACATGTCCTATGGAAAAGATACTGAACTTTGAAAAGTGTAAGTATCTTGTGATCTGAGTTTGACAGGGATCAATGAAATATGGTTTAAAATCTTTACACATATTGGAGTCAAGTGGAATTTTCAGTCAAACAAAAAGTGGTTTGGATTTGGTTTTGGTTTTGGTTTTTTTTTGATTACTAGTATATGATTTATTCTGTAAATTAATTTCAAAAGACTAGGTAATGTCCTTCTATATTGCATACAACTAGCAGCCTCTTTTCTATTTTCTTCCTGAATTAAAAGATAATATCTGTGTACAGTGGGAACTGGATATCAGGCAGTTCACTGTTTATGGTTTTAACTGACCCGATTAGGCAGTTATAAAGGTCTATCTATGGGAATGCAATTGAGAAAACACATCCTGCTTTAAAATATTATTATGAATGTTTGATTAAAACATAAAATATACCCACATGACTGCAGAACATTCTTCAGTTTTCAAGAGGTGAATCAAAATTGAACTTTCCAGTTTATGAAGAGAACTGATACATGTTGGTGAACATTTTATAGCATTAAGGATCTAGGAGTAAATAGAAAATTGGAGCATGGCTCATATAAAAGATAATAAAGCCATAGAACAAGGTTCAAGGAAATGAGAATAAAGGAAAAAGTATAAATGAGTTCAAGAGATTCCTAGGATACAATTGTTTCTCAACAAGGAAGAGATTGATGGGTATGATGAAAAAGTGAGAAGTTGAATTGTGGAAATAAGATAAACCTGGGGAAAAAAAAAAAAATACACATGCTGAGCTGCTGCTTGGGCACTTTGTATTTCAAAAGTGTCTCATGTTCACTAACCTCTGATAGAATTCTTTATCAGTTTGATTTGATCGTACTGCAGGGTGCACTGTGGCAGACTTTTGCCAGAGCTGCCCATTGCTTCAATGAGAGCTGTTAGCTAGAAAGTGCGATGCTGTCTTTAATTATTTCCCTTGAAATATGGAGCCCTATTGAGTGTATTGCGTATTATTTTTAAATAAAATTCAAGCCTTCGAGAAAGCTGCATGTGGCCAAGTTTGCTGAGGCAGTCCTAGATTTTTCTATGCTATTTTAGGGGACATTTTATCTTTTTCTTTTTACAGGAAGCTTACTGTGGCTTGTTTTTCATTTTGGCAGTCAAGATGTCCAGGATGTAGCAACTGTTACTTGTTTGTTCAAGTTATGTCATTACCCTTGTACATAAAAGTGTTGCACAGCCCATTTTCACCATCTTTCTGTAGTTGTTGTGACAGCTAATGTTTGAAGACCAGTTTGCAGGTTTGCCCATAAGTTGGCAACCTGGCCTAAAGATAATTAACAAAAGAACAAAAACTGGTGCAAAACCTTTTTTTCTGCCCATGAAAAATAGGTGAGTGGCAGAAACGTACACATGATTTGTTCTTTCTCTTCTCACTTTCTTCACTTTTTGAAAGATAAATATGGTTCCTTTGTCTTCTTTAGCAGTCCCCAGTGCTCTAAACATGTCCTCTCTACACCGATGGGAGCCAAGGAAAATTCAAAATTTGATACCAAATGACAAAGTTGGAAATCTTAATATATATTAATATATTGAAAAGCACAAGATTGTTTTTGCTTTTTGAAATATTATTTCTGAAATTTCCTAAACTTACTTCCCTGTTGTTTTCAGCTCAAACAGCAGCAGGCCCATAAAATGTTACTTATTATCAGACTGCATCATCTGATTTCAATTAACATGTATTCTGTGAGGGTATTCATACACTCTTAAACTTAGAGACTTCTTGTTCTTTTCAGTTACAGAAATAATAGAGGCCACAGCTAAAATCAAGAGAGAAATTTGGCAAAGGAAAATAGAGGACATTGTTTGCCTGTGTCTCTAGTCTTTTGCTCGCTTTCTTCTGCTTTATCTATATCCCTGTCCAGATTCAGTCATTATGTTAGATGAATAAATGAATATCTGAACCTGAGAAAGTCAAAGAACATTGTCTGTTTGTTTATTTGTTTGTTTGAACACAGGCATCCTAAGATTCATAAATCATCCCACCCTTCTGAACCTATTCAGTCTGGCTATCACGTGAACTCCCTTTCCTGAAAGGAACTTTGTATTTTGTAAGCTCTCTCTGGAAACACAGGGAGGAAAATGCTCTTCTCAGGTTGGATTTGCATTCACCCAGTGCTGAGCACTGTGGCTGTAATCCAGCAAAGCATTTAAGGTTACTTTGTCTTTAAACATAATCCCATTGAAGTTAGTGGTGTGATCCATGTACTTAAATTCAAACTCATAGCTGAGTGCTTTGCTGGATCACAGCCAGAGTACTCAGTACCTTACAGGATCGAACTCCCTCTCTCTTTGACACTGGCCTAAGGACAAGAGATATATTTGAATATATGTTCTTTATAGTATAGAGGTTAAATACAGTATTATTCTCAGGATTACTTCATATTCTATTCAATAAAAGACATTCTCCACTTTCTTAAAACTCTTGCCACTTGTACTGAAAGTGAGAACATTACAATTCCAAAAGAGTCTAACCTAGACTGTCACTCTCCTTCCTTTTTTTGATCATGCTGAATTTTATAACTCAGGAGATTCAGGTCAAACTGGTGTTCTGAATGAAGGTAATTTGTTAACACACGTTTAAATCCCTGCAATGTTCTGCTGACAAAGGCTAGCTTAATACGCAACAGATTCAACACATTTCCAGTGCTGGTGTACATTTTAAATGAAAGTGCATTTTACAGTTTGAACTAACTTAAGCCATTTGGGGCTGATTGAATGTCAAGTGCTTCAGGCTGACAAAGTTAAATACTTCTGCACAGGTTTGTTTAAAGCTGGTTTGGATAGTGAGCCCTACTGTTCATCTTGAAATACAGACATATCTTGAACATTTCTACATCAGAAAATACATAATCTGATATAGAAACAATAGTCAACATCTGCTGAGTTGTGTTATTGACTTAGTGAGATATTTAGCGTGTGAAATATTTATAGCTATAAGAGTTATGAAATTAATTTATTTAGATAAGGAGAAAATTGCTCAGTTTGCATAAAAACTGTGGTTTGGGGGATTTTTATTTTTTTTTTTAATTGTGCATTGGTTTGGGTGATTATACTTTTTTTCATTGTGCTTTGGTTTAGGTTTCCTTGTGTTTGGCTTTTTTTTTGTTTCATTTTGGTTTTATTTTCAGACATATTTCAAAGGTACTCAGTGCACTGTCTCCATCAGATTAAACAAACTACAATTCCTACAAAATGAATTTTTTATAGAAAATAATTATTTCTTGACTGCATTACAGAATATATAAAGCTGGTCTGAAATCAGTCTAATGTGAATAAGTTTGACTGCAAATATGGGTTCACTCGAGAGTTGTTTTTCTCTTCATCCTTCTCTGTGCCTTATTTTTTTCTTCCCCCTCTTCAGTATCCTTTTCAAATTTAAAGTGCATATTCCTTTTCTGAATATCTAATTTTTATCTGCACTGACTAATGATACATTCCAAGTATTATTTACTTGATTATAAAGCCTAGTTTGATGGGATACAATCACTTTTCTGTTCTCAATGACACACTGAATGATGACATTACTCAGAATTCCATTTAGATGATGCAAATGACCTAATCAGCTTGTCTTCTGCCATGGCAATAACTGTACTCAAATGTCAAAGCAAACTTAGTAAACAAAATCCCTCTTTCATGTAACACAAATTATGCCATGGAATCTTAGGAATATTAGCTATAGAAACTGTTTTGTTTCTTTCACTCACATGACATAGGTATACACATCCATACATATTTTATATATTGGCATTTCAAGCTTTTCTATTCTAAGTGAAGAACAGAGGAAAAAGGCATATCAAGTAAAATTACAATGAAAACCACGACACTATTATTTTATTTTGACTTCTATAATAAACTGTAGTTTTATTAAAAATTTGGGCTAAATTTTCAGTTCACTATTTCTCTTCTGCTTATTCAAGTGCTGACCATAGTTGCTCTGTTTCCTTTATTTCTTTTTCTAAAAAAAAATCCTGAGTCAAGGAAACTATGAATTAGCATAAATATAGTATTAGTTGAAATAACAACAATATTTTTTTGTATAGGATATCGTGATACAGATCTTGCAGATACATCAAAATGAAATTTAAACTGTGTGGTTTGGTAGCAGTTTGGTTTTGACAGCACTGAGATTCCTGGGAAACAATTACTTTCTGCTTATGAGACCTATGGAGCTAGCAATGATCTCACTATTTCAGGTACTTTATCCGTTGTTCAAAGTATGTAGTGAAAAGTAGACAAATACTGATTACAAGTCCTACTTACATATCATACAAAACAGGTTTCCACAAATGATCACCTAAAAAGGTGGGCATTGTTTTCTAGATGTCTCAGATACTCAGAGGTGCTCTTCCAAAAGTGTATGTTTGAAACTCCAACCCAGTCCTTGTTTGCACATCGATTCGATGGCATCAAGGCAAAAGGTCTTGCTAAGTAGTGGTGAAATGCTGCCAAATAGACCTTCCAACTGTTTTACCTTTTTCCCATTATCATCCTTAGTTAACTGTAAATGAGATTTGATTGTTTCAGGGGAGTTCTAATGCTGAGCAATATTATTTATAGGATCTGTCACATTATGTCCACAGAGTCTATGTGAATGAACCATCAAGGTCTGAATAAGATACATATAGGAAAGGGAATACATAAACTTTCTTTTCACAAAGAAAAGCACTTCTAATACATAAATGTGGTTTTATCATAAGCTTTAATTTAGTACTAAAAGCTAATAGTGTTAAATAAGACAAATTTACATCAGTTAAGGTATGTTATTATTGTATAAAAGTTCAATATGTTATTTTCTTTAAATATGGAAAGACACCATCACACATTCAGCAGAAGAATAAGCACGGCTAGGCAGGCAGTGTGAAGAAAACCACTTCTGTAAAGGAAGAAACCTCAGTTTGCTTCCATGGGAGAGATAACACTGGATTTAGCCTATGGAAAAACAACTATTACTCTGTGAATCACAAGTGTGAGATTTGTAATTTCATAGCATAGTTCATAGGAAAATATGCAAACAGCCCTCAGCTGTATGCATAGAAATACTTCATATGTCACAGAGATCATAAAGGTTTCACCCATTGTTGTTGCTTAATTCCCTTCAGGATATCATAAACTTTAGGATATCATAAACAATTACTAAAATGGACTTTGTACCACCATTGTGGAAGAAAAGAGTTAAATACATCCAAGACTTAAAATTCTGCAAATGTCTAAGCTCTATGTGATGGAAGAATAAAAATGATTCCACAGCTGGGAAGAGAAAGATCAGACATGGATAGTCTTTACTCTGCCCAGTTGCCTTCATGATCTTTTCCTGGGGAAAAGATCTAAGAGGATTTTTCACTCCTCTCTTTTACATTTCAAAACATGACCCTTCCTACAGCAAATCAAGACAGGAGAGATAACTGGACTAGGCTGTGTACCATGTAATGACCAAAAACCCAGAATACTGAAGACTTTTCTTCATTAGTCACCCTTACTACTACTGGTGAATGAGTAGATATTTAAGCCTTTTCTCACTCTGAACAAGCATTAGAAGAGCAGAAGGTGTCAGTGATGATAAAAATACTGTGACATTTTGCATAGAGGCCTATAATTATTGATAGAAATTGAACAGAAAAATCATAGTCCTATATGCATCTTCTCAAGACTGAAAGATTTATATCATTGAGTACCATAGTCTGATGTTGATGGTCTATCACACCTTTTCTTGATCAAATGGATCAATAATAAATCAGGTTAATTGATTTTGTTAATCAAAGCCAGACTATCTTGACCATGGAATAATTCTGAGCTCTATCACTAGCTCTAGAATGGAAGTAAAAGATAGTACTGTCTTCTGGTCATTAATATTTTCTTCAAGTGACCAGCCAAATTTCTTTCTGACCAGTTTGTGCTTATTTAATCTTTTAAAACAAGCATAGTGACAATGAGTATAGGAGGCATAACATGAATTGTAATATTTTATGTGTTTATATTATAAAGTTGAACTGAGAAATAAAGAAAGTCTATGAAAATAGGAAAAATCTTTATTAATATATTAATTTTTCTATTCTTATTGCTAAACCATCTAAAAAGTCTATTGTTGCCCTGGCCCCTAAGAATCCTGAGTTCTATGAGAATAAAAGTTAAACTTAAAAAGAATTCATTAATCTCTAGCAGTTTTTATCTTGTCAATTAAGAATTAATATTAAAATGTGTATGTATTTTTTTTCTCTAAAATTAAATAAAATCCCAAATGGGAGATCATTTTAATCAAATAACTAAAATTTGAGCAAGCAACTAAAACTTGAAAATGCTAAAGTATAATACTTTAATAATATAAAAGTCTTTTTCTTCCTTCCTCTGTAAGACAAAGAAATTTGTCAATACTTACATTTCTCTATCTATCCATATTGCCTTCAAAAACACCATTTTAAATTTTTTTTTTTTTAAAGGAAGCTTTCATTAGAAAATTCCCAGATAGTTGTTTTAGTTATTTGCAATTGCATAAATAGAAACACGTAGGAGAAACACTTTAACAAGAAGAATATTAAAACATGGTATTTTTGAAGACATTGGTATCTGTGTATTCTCATGGATACTGAAGGTTACCACCTCTGAAAAAGTGGATCAACCGTAATCTATAGTGCTGTGAGTTTAAAATGTCCTTAGTGACTCCTGGGTCAATGTCAGTGAATCACACTTTAAAACTCAGCATTGTTTGGTTCAGAACCTAGGAAGAGGGTTGATAAAGGTCTGTGATTTCCTTTAAAAACTGTCCTATTTTTCCTGGGGCTATATCAGAGCCTGGTACAAGATATTGCAAACTCTTTGATTCCTGCCTTCACACTCTGTGCTTCTGAGTGAAACATGCCTATTCAAATTAACTATTTGCCATACCTTAGTCAGTTCAGACTATAATATTTGTGTTTCCCTGTAAATTGGATATGACAGACACAAAACTCAAAGTGTTCTTCATTTTCCAGATCTTACACAAGCTACTGAGCTTCTCAGCCAGGGTTTGGAGGTGGTTTCAAAACCAGATATTGAAGAATAAAGAGAGACAAGATTCATAATTGAAAACTAATGACTGTAGTGTTCATCTGTGAAGTGTATGTATGCTTTCAATTAGTTGCAAATGCTCTTTACAGAGTTCAATATATGAGACAGGGTAGTCTGGAAAACCCATGCACCCTTTCAGAGATGTTCTTTAGTACAACTCAGACAATTTGAAACTGAGGAAAATACACAGATAAGTAAAGTAAAAGGAGGAAAAGTGAGAACAAGGTGGCTATTATGATGAGAAATAGTAAGGGATAATGAACCATAGATCCATTCTCAATATCAAACCCATCTTTCTGAATGTGCACACTGTTTTCTCAAAAGTGCAGGACACCTTTACAAGAGAACCTTTACATGCCCTTGATTGCCTTCTCTACCTTTCTAACTTCATCACAGACAAAAAGAAATTAGGGGTTTGCTGCTGTCATGTCCAAGAATCTGTCTTGAAACAGAGTATCCTGAGGGAGTCAAAAGTAAGTCCCAAAGTTTAGAGAGAAGGAAGACAGAGGTAAAAATAAATGCCATACCTGCTCACTTCACAAAATCAGTTGTCTCTTGCTGTCAAGGAATTCCTCTTAGATTCCCTTTTCTATGCGTGGCTGCATCTCAGCTTTCACTCATTTTGTACATCATTTATCACCACAAGCACTGGGAGCTACACCAGCATCTGTGGGATACGTAAGATATGTTGGATGAAAGCTCTCCCTGTTACCTTTAACAAAGCCAATTGTTAAACATCCCCAGCACTCATCTTTGGTGGTTAGAAACAGCATTCCCAGCTGCAGTGGGAAAGGGCTTTGAATAAATACTAGGCAGAAAGCAAACATAACATATATAAGCTTTCCATGAAGTTGTATTTTGAACTATGAGTAATATGGTAAATTTTAATATTCTTTATGAATGTCTAAATTAGGAGTCTATTGTCAGAAGGTGTCTAAGGAAATACGGTTAATGTCCTAAACTTTCCAGTCAATAAAGAGTCAGGATCTCTGATTCAAGATACTGCTGCACTAAGTGGTCAAGTTTGAATTCAGGCTCGAGATATCAGACCCAGGAGGCTTTGATGTTTTAGATACATTGGTGACAGCAATTCCATCCACACTGCATTTTTGTAGAAGCATATTTTTCCTTCAAAAGCTTTCCACATAGTTTTGTGTCACAATATAACTCCTCTGGTACAAACTACCCTATCTGCATCACTCAGTCTTCAGAAGTGTTGGGCACAAGGAAACTTCCTGGTGCATGTAGAGGTCTGACTCATCTCTCACCATGCTGTCCAAGCAAGCTGTCTATGGCTGCTGTGACAGCAAGGAAAACAGCTGAGATCTGTAAGGAGACTGCCTCAGGATCTTTGTGTTCCCTGTTTGGGAGTCATATGCATCCTAAGCTAAGAAAGCAGAGTAATTCCTCAATTTCCATTGTGTCCTTGATGTTTGGAGTTTCGGGAGACATTCTAGAGGGAAACTACAAATAAATGTTTTGACAGACAAGGCCACTGAGGTGTTATGTTCACTTTTACCTTTTCATTGACAGTTGTGGAGGAGAGAGACCAGTACTCAGTACTCCTCAAATATTCATGTTTACTTGCATGACTTAAAAATAAGACTAAAGTCTTAGAATGAAAATCAAGGATGATATCAGAACTATTGTGTTGAAACACCTGATTTAAGCTTACAAGCTGATTTAGGCTTACAAGCTGACTTTCTCTTTTGAGAAACTTGTCTTTTCTCACTGACACTGTGGAGTTTATTTCAAGACCAGTCTGGATTAATTTCTGCATGATCTGCTCTAGTTTTGTCCTGCTCTGGCAGTGGGCTTGGACTCAATGATCTTCAGAGGTCCCTTCCAATCCCTAGAATTCTGTGATTCTGTGAAATGAGATGACTAGGACCTGGCATAGTGGCTGGGTTTACAGTTGCTGAAAGATATTTCAAATGCAGAAGAATAATTGAAAAAATGGGGCTTGACTTTTTCTGTAAATACTAAATTTGAAAGTTGATCAGAAGACACTCAGCACTGACTGTTTCTGGCCCAAGAAAGCTAGTCCTTTTTCCTTTGTTTGTTTCCAGTTTCTTTATGTCGACAAAATGCTTGCTACAACTTTGTTCTTATGAGCTGGCTTTGTTGTTGCCTTGGAGTTCAATAGCTGTTCTGCAATAACCAAAAGAGAGGTTGCCAGAGAGAACTGATCTTCCATTTAACTACAGGCTGTTTCTCATTCTTGCATTGTGTCTCTGTATATTTGCTGAGACAGGTCCATCAGTCATCCATCATGTGCCAGATTGCTGCTAGATCTGGATGACCACCCTTTATTCTTTTTCCCAGGGTATGAAGATGAAAGACCATGACAGTAAATGCACTTTAGTCTTGCCCTGAGGTGTTGCCAGGGCACAACTAAGAAGTGATACCAAGTTCTGGAATTCAGTGCAGTTTCCATGTCCCCTATGTTTGAGCTAAACATTTTGACTGTAATGTTGGCAGGTTAGTTAAGGTTTCAGGTCCATTTATCATCTGATTTATTTCAGATGCTGTCAAGTGGTTTATTAATTCTAAGTGCAGTGGGAAGCCTTGTGATTATCATTTATTTGATTACATGAGATAGATATTAAGATAGAAAAATAGATAGGGCTTTATGCAGGGATAGGAGGAACTATTCCTAAAATAAGATACATACAAACACACAGTCATCACAGGTATTAAGAAGTGAATCTTATCTAGAACATTTCAAACCCACTGCACAGAAGCAGATTTTAGTGACCAACAGTTTAATTAAGATGTAGAATTTAAATCTAATTGTGACAACAGCAATACCCTTTCCCCGTCTGTATTATTTCTATGTTTTGTTGGCATTCATCAACTTCATTTAATCTTGTGTGGATGTAATACCCCCATAAAATACTTATTTTTGCATAGCAAAATAACTTTTCTGACTTGATGTGTATTGTTAGTTATGGAGAGAATAGACGACCATAAAGTTTTCAGTGTATTCTCAGACACTACAACTCATGACGGAGAGAAACATGTTTTTTAGAATGAGTGTGTTTTCTTACAAAAGTCCCCTTCAGTGTTTCAACATCTAGCAAATATTTTGACCAGAAGTTTTTACAATTCCTTATTTCCAAATGAAATGCACAATGAATGCTTGCTGGGTTTTAGTTATACATGTGCTTGATATTCCACAATAGAGATCTGTGGGGGAAAAAAAAAATAGTTTAATTAAGTTTAAAAATTCTGGTTTTATTGTCAGTGAAGAACAATAATTTAATTCCTGCAGTTCTTTCATGGCTTTATGGTCTTTTAAAATCATTACAATGGTAGCAGAGATCGAGAACATCTGGTGGAGACATTTTGTATTACCTGCGTGTGGAAAATACAAAAAGCATTGGATGAATCATATCAGGTTCAGTTTGGTTGTATGAGCATTTACCATCCAGTACCAATCTTTAGACATTAGAGTTAATAAAAACAAGGGAAAACTCATTTGAGACATGATAATTACAAAACTTGTTTACTCACATTTGTTGTCTTTGATAATAAAATTATTTACAAATGACTCCTGTTTATTGCCAGTTCACAGTTCAGTTTGCTTTTTAAAATTACTGTATTTGACTGTGGCTCTTTAATAATCTAGAACCTGGTTTTACTCTCTGAGAAAATTCTCTTGGATAGTTTTCCTGGAAGAATGGATTAGAAGCTTTTGCTTTTTTTTTTTTTTTTGAAGACTGATAGAAATCACCATCTCACCATCATCCTTTACTGGTTCTAACCTGTAAGTTTTGTTTATACTAAACTTCTGTTTGTGTGTGATGTACACAAACATCATTTTTATATTATTCAGCCTTTCACCATTTATTAAGCATTTATCTATTGATATTATTACGAGTATTCCAAAACATGTTCTTATAAGAGTAAATAAAGCAACATAACAGCACTCATTATAATGAAGGATAATCATACATAGAGTACGGTAGGCTTTGGATGTTTGCAGAAAAAACAAGACTTACATATGGTGGGAGGGGCTGCAAAAAAGGGACTTTCTACAGATGTCGTGACAGAAATAGACACAGGTTCCTTTAGTGTTCATCTGGTGGCCTGCCCCTTATATTATACAGTTTTGATTTTTCCAAAAACTTACAATAAATATTCATAGGAATACACCAAAAGACAAAACCTGCAGTCTGCAGTATTTTAAATTTAGTTTGGAAATACTGACAGGTTTGAAAAGTCCTGAGCCGTAGGTCTTAAAATCTCTTAAAGAATTTTCATAGGAGTCCTTGAGCTTTGAGTGGAAACTTGACTTTTATTGCTAAACTACAGTTGACTCATGAGCAAAGCAAAATGCTTGAAAGACAATTGTATGAACACACAACACCCACATAAGCATTCTAAAGATATAAGATAATCAAAAGCACTTGTACTATAATTCCTCATTCTTATACTGATAAAGGGCACAGCAGAGCAAGAAATATGTTTGAATGTTGTCTGCTTGCCTGACCTTACCAGCATTGGTGCTTAAGTCCTGAATCAGTTCAAAAGAGCATCATGACTATATATAAATGTGTCTGAACTATGTGGGCTCTGTCTAATCAGACCAATACTCATAGTGTTCCTCAAATTGTAAACCATGTGTGCAGTGCAGCTTTGCTCACTCGCATTGACCTTCAGACTCAGGCTCCTGCAGTCTAAGGGGTAAGCGGGACTACACTGACAATAACAAATGAATGGTTACTTGCACCTTAATTTATATTTGCTTCCCTTCTTAAAACTTGCCCCCAGAACTGTTTTAATTTACAAAATTGAAAGAAGATTTACTTTTGTTAGTAGTTGTGGGGGTTTTTTATTTCCTTCTTCTTTTCATTTGACAGATTCGTTTCAGATTCAGAATCAGTTAAAGTCCATTGCTTTAGAGGAGTTTAAGTGGTAAAAAGCAAACGTTAAAAGGTTTTCACTGGAGACCTTTCCTTCGTGTTTCTGCAAGTGAACGTCAGTTTCAATGATTTCATTTGAGTGGCTATTGCAAAATTGAAGCACTGGCAAAAAGAGGAGGTCTATCTGTAACCAACCATCTAAACTGTACCACTGATGTTTTCATTATGTACTTGTGATTTGGTTTTTTTAATTGATACCCAGAGTCTTTCCAGTTGTTCATTATGACAGATGCTGCAGTTCTCTGTGTGACAACTGATATAAGAATGTGGTTTGTTGATCTTCCTGACTAAAAAGAAACCCACACCACCAACCACACAAACCATTTTTTATCCTCCGCAATATCTCAGAGGCAGCCAGGTAATCACATGGAAAAGTTCTCATCATTGAGGCTATAGTCCATTGGCAGTCTGAGTGTGGACATGAACACCTTAGTATTTGGTTTATGTTTTTCAAAGATAAATGATCCTTTGGCTGTTTGTGGTTTTAAATTTCCACTGCCAGAGAAAGGGTTATTTTTTTTTTTCCTTTTTTTCGTTCAAACACAAAACTGCACTGTGAAGTATTTAGAAAGAGAATATTAAGCATAGCCCTAAAAAAACTAAAATATTAGTTCCCTCACTTATTTCTTTAATGGAGACATCAATCTCTTTTGTCATGGTTTTCTTGTTATACATATAGAGCAAACCTCTTTTTTTGCTTTGGGTTTTGGGTTTTTTTTTGGTTTTTGGTTTGTTTTTTTTTTCAGGCTGATTTAGTTTCATTCTAGATTGAGGGAAACTAACAAACAAACAAACACTAAATAAAAAATAAATAACTAAACCAGCAAAAGAGAAATTGTAACATGCTGTTTCCCAACTGAAACACTAAATGGGAGCTGTTTCAGCAGGGAGTATGCTGTATTTAAAGGCACAGTGAACACTGAATACTCATTTTCTTCTGCTTTTTATAAATTTCCCACTCCCAGTTTTGGGTTTTTTTTTCAGTCTCATTTACTTTACTAGACTGTATACAAAGCACTGTTGTAGTCTTCCATTTTATAAAGCACTTTCTATGTGACACCTGCTCCTACAGCCAGCTCCTACAGTTAAAATGTGATGATAAACTAGGGAGCAACGAACAGCTCTTAGTCATTGCAGCTAGTGCTACCTTGGACACAGACATGATGTCTTGAGAGTAATTATTACTTTATTCTGAGTACTTGGCTCTAAGCTTTCTGCTTTTTGCCGGATTTTATGGCTCGAAGATCTTTGTTCTCCTTTATTTGATCTCTCCTTCAGAGATCCCAGAGTAGTTAGGTTCTGGTGCTACACTATACTGAGGTGAAATGAAGCTTCTTGTAAACTCCTGCCTTATGTTTCATGTGATCCACTGACTCTGCCTTGCTCTTCTCCAGTTCTCTCACCAAATGACCTCTGTGATGGCTCTTAAAATTCATAGAAGTATACAGAAATATTCCCAACTCCTGTCAAAGTTCTGATTTTATTATTTTTTTAATCACTCTAATAATTTCAGAAATTACCTGCAAATACATATGAATAAGTAGCAAGTAAGTTAAAATAGTTAAACCTCAGCAGCATCTACATCTGCCCATTCAAAACTTGTATCTGAAAAAAACATTTTAAAGATATATCTTGCTCTTTTTATAGTGATTAATGGGATATGCTGTTTGACCTCTGTAGATAAATTTACTCATACACTTAAAATTCAAAGGTAGTATTACTGCAGTGCTTCTTACACAGTAAGTACCTTAACCACGTTCTTCACATTTTTCCTCCTTCCTGGTTTATCCCAATTATAAAGAAACATTTTAAACTTTAAATATACAACAGCCAACACTGCAGAAAAAAATAAAGTAAGTAACAGGCATTTTTATTTCACTCTGATGTAATAAATGCTAAATCTTTGGATTTCTGACCATACATTTACGATGCAGTTATTTTACATTGTAACATCTTCAGGCTAAAACTGAAATTTTTTTTTCAGAAAAAAATACATTTTAACATGAGGGCTTAAAATTTTTTGTGCATATTAGCAAATACAAACAATATTTGATTTCTGAATGCACAAAATTTTACTTCATTTTGTGTTAATTGTAATAGAATTAGTGGTCAGGACAGTGAAGACTGTGACATTTCCTGGATGTCTCTGAAAATCCATTACTTCAGAATTTTCAGATGCGATTCATCCATGCCAAATAACTGATACTTCAGCAGTCAGTTAAATTGCTAGATATACTAAATAACAGACATACACAAACATGCCTATCTATAAATGTGGTTTAGACCCAGCTCCCCCTGGTGGGATTGGAAGGAGAATAGGGACAAAAAGTCAAAACCCAGTGGGCTGAGATAAAGAGAATTTAATAGAACAGTGCAAGAGGAGAAGAAACACTAGTGATAACAATAATAGTAAGGTTCTGTTGTCTATCTTGGATGTGGCCCCCTCACAACTTTGCTGAAAATTAACCCTGTCCTAGCCAAACGCAGGACAATAAATCACATGAATCTCTACCCTGTTTATCATTCATAAAAAGGAAAATGTACTGCTCTTCTTAGCCAACATTTCAGGATATGTCAAGGTGGATGTATTACTCTGGCATAGACAGATGGACAGACCTTAGTCAAAACGTATTTCAAGACTTGTCTTCTACAACAATTAAAGATCTCAGCTTTGAGAAAGGAGCATATAATGTTTAGTTGCCTTAAAATCTACAGCTTAAGTAAGATAGTTCACTGCATAAGGACTGTTAGATTTAGAACAGAACTGAGAAAATCTCGCCTTCATTCCACAAAATACCATGCTTCTATCTAGCAGTGAAAAAAAAAAGTAAAAAAAAAAAGTGCTTTACTTGCTCTTTACATGCTTTAAATCAACTTCTACTTCATTTTTGTATCTTGCTACTTTTTATTATTATTATTTCCCTTCAGCATACAGATCACTGTTTGTTCAATTCCTGAAGTTCCCAGAAGACACCTATTTTTCATAGTGTCTGATGAAGACTGTTCCCAGTGAGTGTTTCAAACTTTGCCCAAATAATTGCAAAACTTCCTGGACTGAGATCTGGAGAGCCTCATCTTCCCCTACTGCTGTCATTATGGTGATCTCAGTCCATTACCAAACATCCAGGAGAGATATGAAGAGAACTGATGAAATGCCAACTTGCTTCCTGTGATATTTAATGTCATATTCAAAGGGCAGCAGATTTCTTGTCTGCATATGAACCATGGCAAAGCTGCTAGAAAAAGCAGATATTAAGATTCAGATTTCATACTAATCCAGACACCTGTCAGTCTGCCTGCAATTCTGAGTTTTTGCTGTGACTTTGCTAGGCCTGCTCATGTTATTCCTTGAGAGCAGTCATAAATAGAAAAAAATCTCTGACCCTTCCTATCTCTAATAGACTACATGTATTAATTAATATGTTCTTCATAAAATATTTTACTAATTTGACACATTTCTTCAAGAGTTAAAGGTATGATCACCATAAAATATACATTCTTACCTAAAGTTTTCATTACAGTATTTTTTTTCTTTATAACTATTTTAGGAATTTTATTTATCTGATGGAAGGTTACTTTGGTTTAGATTATCTTGTTCCCTGGAAATTCAAAAGGAGGAAACCAGTATGTATGTGAGTTCTACAGAACTGAACACTGTTTAAATCTGCTTAAAATATGATCATAAACCAGAAGTGTAATATAACATACTGTGGTAATTTTATATAGTTTATGTGAAATTCTTCATGTCTACCTAAAGGAGTACAGTCTAAGCTAATTACTTGTAGTTCTGTTTAGTCCTCTTGCAATCTATTTCCATGTTGGATAATATTAATGAGTAACAAAAATATTAATCCCTAGAGATCTGAAAGAACTGAATGACTTCCATCAGTGAAAAAAGGCTGAGAATAAGCAAGAAATAAAAATTATCTTTTATATTATAATTTAAATAATAAGGTTATAAGCACTCTATTTATGCTGAAATGTAGTTAACTGGGGTCAGGGAGGGAAAAAAGTATGGAAATATCCGTAAATTAATATATTTAATGAATTATTATTAAAAAAAAAAAAAATCATACATTTAGAAAATGAGGCTGTATGCATTGTTTGTTAGAGAATAAGGTCTTTGAACTTAATTCTCAAACTTTGAGAGTGTAGGTTATCTTGCACAAATAGTATAACATGTTCTGTATGTTATAAACCACTAAGAAAAGTAATTGCCTCACCTCACAGTAAGTTTACTATCTTGTACTCTTACTATTTTCCCATATTTCGGAAAGATTTCCACTTTTTTTTTTTTTTTAATCTGCTTTAGGAGCATGCAAGATTATCCATAGCTGTTGTTCAGCTTGCTGTGCCACATATTCCAAAAGTTCCTTCCTTTCCCTCAGCTTCTTAAACTCTGAGTCTTTGATAAATGGCAAATGTCTCATTTTTCTACCATTGCTCACACATTTGTTCATCACCTAAGAGTAAACAGAGAAACAAGGAAGAAAGCAAACTTGGTCTCAGTTCTGGATGACCTTATTTTCTGATCATTCTGTTTCATAACAGTAAATGAGGCTGACATCACTTTCACTAAAAGAACTGATAATTATGATTTTCTGTACAAGTAATTGTGATTGCACAGACAGATAGAGTCTGGTTCTGGAAATGAAAGGCTTGAAAGAAAGTACTGGGTTTTACTTTATATGAATCATTTGCTTAACTGTAATATTTCATCTGCACTGACATTTAAAAAAATATTCTGAAGTATTAAAACTACTTGAAAATATTAAAACATTTTTTAAAATAGTTCTTGCTAATGCCTGTTAACAGTTCTTGATATTTTTTCCAGTATTTAAAGGGTGGCTACAGAGAAAATGGAGACTCCCATTTTACATGAAGTCACATGGAAAGGACAAGGGGTAATGGGTACAAGTTACTCCTGGAGAGATTCTGATAGGACACAAGAGGAAAATTTTTCACAATGAGAACAATCAGCCCGTGGAATAATCTCCTCAGGGAAGTGGTGGATTCCCCAACATTGGATACTGTTAAGATTCAGCTGGACAAGGTGCTAGACTAGCTTGTCTAGACCATGCTTTTCCAGGAAAGGCTGGACCAGATGATCCTTAAGGTGTCTTCCAAACTGGTATTCTATGATTCTATGTTTCTATGATACATTTTCAATTGTAGTTGATATCTCTTGCTAGGAGGAAGAAGTGGAGCATATGAGTGTTTTCTGTGCTGCAAAGCAGATTTTATGGCCTCCTGTGGGTTTCTCTGCTTAGGAAAATAGATTATGTTTTGGATTTGGTTTTTATTATTATTATTCCTGAGTCCATTCTTATTTTCTAGTGTTGATATTTTTCATCTGCAATTCTGAAGCAGTGGCAGATTGTTTTTCTGGGTTAGATAATATAATCAAATAGATCAGTGTCTTAAGGAATACTATAATCTCAAAAATTACTTCTGTTTGAAAACGTTGTGCTTGCTCTTGTTATAACTTACAAGAAACAGACCATATTTCTATAAAGAAAGGAGACTGAAGGATAATCTAATTTCTTTCAGTGTGTTTACTCTATGCATTTCATAGCACTTTATCTACAGTCAGTTTCAGTTTCTTGTGTAATGCCTGTTAGACAGACTCCCCTGCTTCTCTGTTGCTTTCATATAGGCAGGAGTATTATTTTAGTTGGAAATCATCACTCTAAAATCACAAAAGGTGAAGGAGAGATTAACTAACATATACAATACTTAAATTATATATTTAAATTGGCTATATTTCAGTTTGACAATGCATTGTTAAGTAAGATAATATTTAAAGAATTTTCAGAAATAACGTGGTTTCTAATTTCCTCTGTCCATTGACAAAACATGCATTTTCCAGGCTTTAATTAATTTTATTTTGGGGGTTTTTTTCACCTGAAGCAACATTGTCTTCATTAAAGACTTAGTGTTTCCTGAATACATATAATGTATGTGTGTTTACATATATTTTAATGTATATTATCTAGCTATATGTAATTGCACACTTCCCTAATTAATCTTGATATTGAATTCCTATAGACATATAAATTTTAATATTTAATGTACACATTTTTACTTGTATAATATACAGTTTAAAATAAAGTGATACTTATATGCATAAAATTCTGTTACTAAAATGTCTTTATTATCCCTTGATAATGCATCTAAATACAAATAAATTTAGTAACCAAAAATTTCTAAATAATTACATCATAGTGATCAAAGAAGATACTTTCTTCCCTTTCTCTTTTTTAGCCAAGAGTGTTTCCAGTTCTCTTTTTTCTAATTACTCACTGTTAGTATCCAAATAAATTTATTTATTTTGTATATAGAGAGCTAGCCTTTTGCATAAATTCTATGACATCAAATCCATCTTTAACTTCTTGTAACCTTCTAGTCATCTTCAAACATGTCAGAGAATTGCAAACATCAGCAAGCATTTGGCACGTTGGGGAGAGTCCTTCTTTTGTAAGTTAGAAAGAACAATCAAAGTATGACCATTTGAAATGGAGGGAAAGCACTTTAGAAAATAAGCAAGTGGCCCCACAAAGGCCTCTAAATGATAGACAGAAAACAGTATATCACAAACTGAAGGAAAGAGATCAAGAGCTTATTGACTGAAAAAGAGAATGAATGTAAGTTAAGACCTACTGAGAATTGGAAGACAGTAGCTCTCAGAAAAGCAGGGGACAGAAGCTGAGAAGGTTTTATCCTGAATTAGACCAAATCAGTTTCATTTCAGTCAACTGATGAAATCTAACATCACTGGCCTATTGTTATATATGAGATGGGTTTTAAATTAATTTCTAGTTTTAGGTAAGAATTGAAGGCATCATGACTAAGGGTATCATATAAAACATTTTAAATCCATACACTTCAGCTGGAATGATAATTTAGAATAAAAGAAAACAGTGCTGGAAAATATACACTGAAAACAAAATTAAAACAACTTTTGGTGTTTCTATCAGGATGTATGTTGTTTTTGAATTAACACTCCCTGTACTGGTTATATACAATCAAAAATTGAATAGGAGTTTGGCAGTAATAAGCATTTAAAGAAGGTCACTGGATTTAGACATGCAAGTTCAAGGAAATATATCTATAGTTCATAATTCTTGAACAAACAGTGGAAAACTGAAACACTAGGGAAGCTATGAGAACAGTTATTTCATTACTATGCACTTAAAAAGAGTTGCTTCTAAAACTGAGGGTACACTCTCAGTGTCCAACCTCATACAATGTAGCTTGTCAAGTGTCACTGAAACCCATAAATCTGCAGAATACAAAAATCTATATCCAGCTTTGCCAACCTTGTACATGTGTAAGGAAAAAAAAAGCATTTTCTCTAGAAAACTGTGGTACATGGGAATATGCACTGAGAATTACAAGCACAGAATTCCCAATATCTCTGAAATTAAATTTCCATGAAGACATCAGTGTTTTATAAATATAATATTTCTATCATATATCATAAACACCATCTATTTATATCATATATCTTATATAAATGTGGTCTGCAGCCCACAGCTGGAAGGTAAAAAAACCAGGGTGAATGATGTAAGGACAAAACCAAGGTCATTCTTGTGTATATGAAACTGTGACAGGCTAAGCTTTTGCTCCCATTTTACTCTTCAACCATAAGTGAAGCTCATATGCAACTCATCAAGAGACTTGATTCAACCTAAATATAATTCAAAAACCTTTTTTTTTTTTTCACTTCCTCTTCCTAACAGTTTAGAAAATTTACATGATTTTGAAGTTTGTTGTTTGATTGATTTTATTTTTTGTTCAGTTTGGTTTATTTGGTTCTAAGAACGTAAAGCAGAAGTAGAGACTTAGAAGTAAAGTAAAAGAGTCATCATTCAGACTGTGTCCCTTCTTAGCCAGGGTTATGTGTGACTTCATTAGAATGATTTCATAAAGGTTTCCTAGACAATTTATTATAAATTCTGCTTGAATTCCTATTTTCCCTAGATATTTATGGAACCATTAGGCTTTCAGCTTTTGGAAGCTGCAATATTTTAGAATACTAATTGTATCTATTACTGACACATTTATATTTAGTTTCATATTGGAGATGTAATGAAACCATAATCATATATACCCAGCAATTATTAGTTTTTAATTTAATGATCAATTCTTAGTTCAATAGGATGAACTTTAATTTCAAATAACCTTGTTATGTCTAATAGTATAACCTTATTATAATCCATGTTTTTCTAAAGTCTTGTAGTAGTCATTAAATGACTGATGCAATGCTCTTTTAATAAATTACTATTTTTCCCGAATTCTGAAAAGAAGTTTAAAATACCACAACCCATTTCATAGTCCGAATTTGATGTTTGTGTCAGGTTCTTGAAGACTGTATATCTTCTAGTGACATACCATTTACAGTATAGACCTACAGTGCATCTGCATTTCTGCTACCTAGACTAGATTGAATCAAATGAACATTTTCAGTTAAAAATATAAAGAAAGCGTTTTGTAGATTCTTGTAACAGTTGATATTAGAAATGGGAAACCTGTTTGGTTTTTTGTTTTGGTTTGGTTTGTTTTGTTTTTTTGTTTGTTCTAAGCCTTTATTTGCTTATTGAAACTACAAAATAGAAATATATATATATATTTACATCTTATTCTTGCTTAAAAATGAAATAACTTCTGAACTTTCCTTTTTGTTTAGAAAATGTTGTAAGCACCCCTGATTCTGCAAATATTCTTAAGATTCATGAGAAAATATTAAGACAATAGAAATTCATGTACCTTGGAGAAGTAAATTATATCATCTTAGTAAATGCTATCAATAACTTCATCTCTTAAGGGAAAAGATTTCCATAGCTATTCCTAGATTGCAAAAGATGTGAGCAACATTTTCCCCTATGAGAAATAGACAATGTTTGGCAGTTGAAAATGGACAATGAAACAAGTACTTAAATATATTTAAAGGCAATTATCATAGTTTTCTATTTGGCAGTGTTAGGGCAATACTTCATACCAGATATTTCATGCTTTCAGTTTATATTCCTCTTCTGCCCCATTCTTTACATTATTTTCAAGATAAAAAGTATTTTTTCTCAGTGGTCAGTTGAATGATAAATTAAGGTTCTATTGACATTTTGTGAAACAAAGATTTGTCATCTCAGATTTCTAATCATGTACAAACAGAATTATGTTTTATGGGATACAAGTGGTTTATGGATTTTGAGCTTCTATCTTTAAAATGTATTTTAAAAGAGGGATGTCTTCTGATTTCATCAGGAAATAAAAAGAATCAATGAAGGTTAGAATATTCTTGTTTCTCTTCCCTCTGCTGCATTGTCTCAGATGTAGCAGATTGTCCTTATATTTCAAGCATGCTGGTCATTGTCTAACCCTGCAGTAAAAACCCAGCCCACAACAAACCAAAACAACCAACCACTCCACCACTCCCCAAAACACATTTACAGAATAAATAAAAAACATCCATAAATAAATATGAACATTCTAAATTAATGAAATAATTTCTTTAACATTAGATGGGGAGGGTAACATGTTACAGACATTGATGTAGGTAAAACTACATAGACATCAAAACTACATAAACTTCAGTTGCTAATCGCATGTAAATTACCTCCTTGTCTGCCCTGTGTTAGTAGGTACGTGTCTGGAATACAAGTTACACTCAAGTGGTAATTGGAGTATCTGAGAATTTTGAGATATGTTTAGGCTAGTACAGACTAGGACTATTGACCCTGTTTACAGTCATGTCCTCCTGTATCATACACATACTGAAGAAAACTTGCATTTCTGAGCAGCGGTCTAAAAGAAAGTCATGTTGCCTTTCTTAATTACAAACAGGTTACACAGGGTTTATTTCAGAATAATCATTCTCTCATTCATGACAGCAACGTATTAAAGTAATTAAATACCTTTTTTAATAGTCCATCTATTTCCAAGCACCGAAAACTTGGCATTGAATGAACAGTCCTTGGTTTATCTGTTTTATGTTTAATCATGTTGATTAAGAATTATAGTTCGCTGCTGTAATTACACCAGAATGCACTCTCGGGGGGAGCTTTCATTGTTTTTCATTTAGTTATAAACACCCATTGATTTTTCACTCAGTCCCAATGGAACTTAAAAGGTGCAGGAGGAGTAGAAGAAAGTGCAGAGCAGATCAGAACTGATATGATTCCTGTATGCTTTATAGCATAAATAGGAACTCTGTTGAGGAGGGTTGCCTAATTGCAGATATAGTCAAATGCCTGGTCAAAGCACTTTGCAGATTTCTAGAGATAAAAATATACCAACAAACACAAAGCAATGTGAACCCCATATGAGCACTACATGTTATACCTTCACATATTTTGATAGCTTTCTGAAGTTTGAGGTTCCATCTAGTTAAAAACAGTAACAGCATCACCTATCATTTTCTCCTTTAAAGACAGAAAACATAAAGGTTAGGAAATGTCATTCAAAAATCTTTTCTGCAGATGAGCTTCAGAAATGTTAACTTATGGTTGCAAATACAGCTCCAGCTCTTATTTATGTGGATTTTAGTCATCACATTTTTAGTATATAGCTAATTGGAGAGAGTAGAGTTATCAAAACTTTTTTAGTGATGAGGCCTTTTGTTCATGGATTTTCCTGAAAAATTCATTCACTTACACCCCCTAGAAAACAACATTGCATCTAATAAACTTTTCTGTTTCTTTGAACATCTCAGCTATCTAAACACACAGAATGATCACAGCCAGCAACATCACAGAAGTCAAAGCATTTTTTCCCCTGGATGTTCAATGCAACCGTACAGCATCTTGTAATGCTTTTTGTTAAACAGAAGCCAGAATGCAAGCAGAAAGTGAGCTTTCAATGCTTTCTAAGATATGATAAGACAATAAAACTATTTGAAAACTGAATGCTTTACTTCCTAAGAATGATGCTATAGGTAAAAATGTGCTATTAACAACAACCAAATAAAAAATACAAAGGTATGTCCTAAATCCCGAAGTGCTTCAGAGTGTAAATACCACAATGGAAGGCTTTTTTTTTTTTTTTCTCTTTTTAGTTCTCCACATTTTTTTTCTATTTCTTGTTCATTTTGTTGTATTTTTATTATTATTTTCAAATTACACCAGAAGAACACTTATTACATAAATTAATATTTTAAAATAATTGTCAAGGTGGTGAGCAGCAGTACTTCTGTTTATTATCTAGTCTAACAGAAACCAAATCTATGATTTATGGATGCCTGAACTGTAGTGCTATTTGTTCAGGTTTGAAGAGAAAGATATCTGTTATTAAATAAATTGATACTAGGTCAGGGAGGGGAAGTCAGACAAGTGTGCAAGTTCTCTTTTTAAGATAGCAGGAGTGCACAACACAGCGCCCTGTTAACTGCCCAACTTTGGCACTAAAGCTGTGACAGGACATATGTAGGTCATCTTATTATAGAGCCAAAAACAAAGGACCCAGCTTTGAAAGGTATATCAGGGATATGCTGTATTAAAAGGTACATCCTTTCAGTGTAGTAGAGATACCAATTCCTCTGCATTGTTTTAGGAGGAAATAATTTCTATCTCTAAAGCATGTGGGCCTTTTTGTCCCTTGGTCTTATAGTTTATCCATTCTGGAGCAAAATTACAGTCTCATAAAACTGTGCAGTGGTATTCTAACTGCATAATTAGAATTCAGTGAAATACTGTAGACTGTTATCAAAAAGTGATTGTTTTGTTTAATTGCTGATTATAAAACAATATTAAACACATCCATTGATAAAACTTTTACAGGCAAAAAATTGTAAAGATGTGTGCAAATAATGTACATGGTATAATTATTAAGCATGCATACAGGCTTCTTTATTTTCATAAATCTTGCTAAATGTTTTGTATTCTCTTTCTGACTATATTCTAGACTATTTTAGCTCTATTAAGATAACTTGATTCTGTAAACGCTTGAGATAACCTCACACTCTGTATCCTATTTGAAAAAAAAAAACATGCTGCAATCCTCTTGCATAGTGTAAAAATTTTTCTCACAATGTCAAGACAAAAGTTGACTGAGATTGAATAATCTCCCAAAATGTTAATGATTATCTGCATTTAACTGAGAATAATCTAACAGTGAATTTAATGACAAGAGACCTTAACCTTCTTAATATATTTGAGCCCTGTTTAGGAACTAGATTATAAAATTTCATTTCTTTGTTAATCCAGTGAATGAAGATATTGAGAGAAGGTTGAAGTAAAAATTATCCCAGAAGTTTGACTTGAGTTTTCATAGAGATTGGGTCTGCATCCTGTTCACTCTATATTGCTCTTCTCCCATTTGATAAATACTATACTTCAGAATTAAATATAATATACTCTCTATATCTAAATTAGAAATTTTAGGATACCTAAACTAACAGTTAATCAGAAAGTTTTGTAACAGTTGATTGAATTTTCAGTAAATAGTGAGCTTCTGTTAGATTAAATTTGGTTAAGCAGGGTTGTACCCATAATCTCAGTGAATTTAACTCACCTCCCAAATTCATGAAGCATATCAGATATCACAGATATGGCCACTGCCCTTTTGGCTAAAATAATAGGAATGGAACCAGTGAACTCCAGAACTTTAAGGATAAACTATTACAGTTCTATCAAAATGGTCAACATGTTACTGGCAGCTATAAGAAGTTACCTTCTCCATGTAATGGCTCTGAAGGGTATTTAAGAGTGTAGTCTCAGCACTAGATTGCTTATTTCTATTGCCCCATAAAAGCTCAGAACATTGGAAAATAGATCTGCAACATCTGTAATAGGAGCTTAGATGTCCACTGCACATGTGGGAACTTATGTGTATACACATAAAGTTATGACTTTAAATTTAATGTTGAATTTGACCTTGATTTTGTACCTGTAAATTCTTTAGAGCAGAAGAACGTTGTATGCTTTACAGAGCATTCAGTGGCCCCTCTAGAGTTCTCTGAAGCCAGGAGGTATTCCCTTCCCCAGCTGGTAACCTAGGAAGAGATCTCTTTTAGTCAAACCAATGTTTTCAGTTATATCTCTGTAGGAGCTTTCACGGCCAGCTCAATGAAATTTTGCTGTCAGGAGTTAATCTACTGCAACTGAAGCTAGATAGACTTCGAAGTTGTTTAAGGAAGGTGAGGGCTTCATTTCAGAGAAAAGAAAATATCCTTGTCTAGAAAACAAAACAAAGTCCTAAAAGAAAGGGGGAAAAAAATGGTGAAGGGATTGTTTACAGATGCTAAAGATATAATCAACCTGTCCTCATGGTTGATTATAAAAAGGTTATTATAGGTAGATGTAAAGAATATGGAAGCCATATGTTGGGGTTTTGGGGTTTGTTTGTTTGGGGGTTTTTTTGTTGTTTTTTGTTGGTTGGTTGGTGGTTTGTTGTTTGGTTTCTTTTGGTTTATTCATTTGGTTGGTTGTTTTGGTTTTAGAAACATAAAAACATAGAAATGTCTGGGTTGGAAGGGATGTCGAGAGGTCATCTAGTCCAACTCTCCTGCTGAGAGCAGGGATATCCTCAGCTAGAGCAGGTTGCTCAGAGCTTTGTCAAGCCCCACCTTGAATGTCTCCAGGGATGGGGCCTCAACCACCTCCCTGG